>PVKN010002407.1:0-42688 GCA_004027915.1 Capromys pilorides | reverse complement strand
GGCAGAGGGAGGGAAGGCCAGAGAGGGGATTGGCCCGAATGAGCCTTCCTAGGTGGCCTCGGTGAGGGCTTGGAGTCTATTTTAGGCACAGGAAACTCAGGGAAGCTGAGAGCCAGGCCGAGGGAGTGGGATAGGTTAGGAGGACTGCAGTGGCTGTGGGTGGGGAAAGCACCGTCTGAAGTGCCTGGTGGAGCCACTGAGGCAAGGAAGCCACAGGAGAGATCAGATGAGAGATGAGGGCAGCCTAGACTGCTGTGATGAGGGGTGACGGGGCTGGGGGAGGGAGCAGAGAGACTGGAGGTGGCTTGATGGGTATATGCCAAGATCTACCAGTGAAATGGATGGTAAAATGGGAGAGAAACTCGTCAGTAAGCCTTACTAATTATCCTACTGTTATGGTTTATGTCTAGTTGGCCCCCAAAAGCCTCATGTAATCATGGGGCGGGGACTTCTAGAGTTTGAGACCTGACTCATGATCCACTGGGATTATGTGTTTTAGTACTGATGAGATTATGGGTTTGAGTACTTCTGGGATTATGGGTGTAGCCTAAGGCGGATAGGTTGAGGCAGAGAGCCTGAATGCAATATAAAGAGAGACAGAGAGACAGACTCACGCTGTTGCTCCCTGCTGTCCTGGTTGGTCTGTTGCCTCTGTCGTGATTGTTGCTGTTTCGCCACCATGAACTGCTGCTCTCTGCCATGTGCCTGTCTGCCTTGGAGCTAGCCAAGTATGAACTGAAACCTCCAGTAGCTGTGAGCTAAATAAACCTTTCCTCCCTTCGTTTTGGGTGTCGGGTATTTGTTCCAGCAATGAGAGAAGAGTAATTAAGACACCTACTAACATCCACTCACTAGGCAAATACCTAGCAAACACTTGCTATGCTAGGTGCCAGGCTCTTTTGCCCAAGCCCCAGAGAGCTGAGAACAATGGCTCCATTCTAGTCCCTCCCTCTCCACCTGGAAGGGAAGAGGGCACCCAGCGGCTCACCACCCCAGGGACATGGTTGTAGGGACCCTGCACAGCCAGTGGAGGGACCCACAGGACCTCCTCTGGGTGGGGGCTCAGGGGCGGGCCCATCCTGGAGCCTGCCAGGCATCCTGGGAGGCAGGGAGCCGGGAGATCATTCTAGACTGTTGTGAGGGGCAGCCTGCCCCAGGGACAGAGCCCTGTGTGTCACCTCCCTCTTCTAGAGATGGACAACAGGACATCTGGAACCAAGACTAGCTTTGTGGTCAGGCAGACCTTGCTTGGAATGCAAGCTCCGCTCCCTACGGCCTATGTAACTCCAGGCAAGTCACTCGGTTCTATGGGGCACCGTCAGCAGGCTCCCAGGAACGCTCGTCTCCCGTGTCCCCAGAATTGCTACCACACTGGCAAAGTGTGCCCTTACCCCCACTCCTCATCTCCCCACTCACTGCCAGGCATGCCAAGAGGCTTCTGCACCCCATAAAAGGCAATGCATCAGACACCCCCCTCCCCACCACAGGGCGCCAGGGGTCAGCTGCTGCCTCTACACCAGGAACCCACAAACTATATCCAGACAACGTAAGCAAGCAGCCAGGGGGAATTTCTTTTTCAACTCTTGCTATGGTTGTGCGTCCTGCTCCCCAAATCTCAGGGTAAGCCACGGGGCATCTGGGAACTGAGGGTGGAGCCCAGTGCTCTGTTCAACCACCTCATTTCCCCCAGCCCCCACTTAATCTCCTCCACGCTATCTTGCAACAAAGTGTCACAGTCTTCAGATCTCATTTCAGGCCACTGTACCTCAATGAGCACCAGGAATTAATGAGAGAGATCAACGGAGGTGCCAGGCAGCCGAGACAAAGCGGCGGAGCTGCAGTCGGAGCACACAGGGTCAGGGCCCTCCTCCTGTGCTGGTGAGATACAGAAACACCACAGGGGTCTACAGCAGAGGCTGAAGGCAGACGACGCCATGGGGCAGGTGGTGCAATCAACAGCAGAAGAAGTCAGCCGCCTTCGCCAGCCACAGGACAGCCGAGCACTCTCCAGAGAACAGTATCACAGCAGCCGCTCGAGTGTCCCTGTTTTCCGAGGTGAGGGCAGGGCTCCCTGGGGCACTACAGAGACCTGCCTGAGCCGGACCAGCAGATGGACCTGGCCTTCACAGATCTCTCAGGGATGGAAGGAGGTTGCCCTCCGTGTCAGCGGTCCAGAGGCGGTGACCTCGCCAAGTGCCGTAGCTGGTGCCAGGCCCTAGGAGGATACATGTCACTGAGGCAGCTCCAGGAGAGACGACTGTGGAGCCTCTGAACAAAGAGGGAGGCAAGCGCAAAGAGTGAAAGCTGTGGTTTGGTGGCCAGAGAGTCCCACGCGGCAGCACTGTCTCTGCCTCACCTGGCACCGTGACTGTGGGGAAGGAACGTCACCGTGCTGGGCTGGGTTTCCTCCATGTCAAATGCACCCAACTCGTTACAAGTGATGTTTTGGCTTTCGGGGCTCAGAGGCCACTGTGCCTACTGCACGAAAGGTCTCAGCACAGAGGAGTCCTACCAGTCCCCTGCCCTGCTGTCCCCAAGGGTGACCATCCACCTTCCTCTGGACAGGTCATGCCACCATGAGCACTGATTCAGGGAAGTCTTATGGGAAAGTCTTTTTTTTTTTTTTTTTTTGCGGGATCAGGGTTCAAACTCACGACCTTGCACTTGTCAGGCAGGCACTTGGGCCACGGAGCTATCTCCCCAGCCCCCAAAAATTCTTGATTTATAGCCAACTTGAGTTACAAGCAGCTCTCACAAACAAACTGGATTGGTAAGTCAGTGTCCACCAGAATTGGACTGCAACACAGGAAAATACTTCCTGTGGTACCACACACTCTGACTGGTGTTTGGTGTTTGGGGCCTGCATGGAAGGAGTAAACACAGGACTCGTTTGGGCTTTTCTCTTCAGCCTCTCCTTTTAGCTTTCATATTGCTTCCCGCATCTTTTCATCCCCACAAATGACCCCTGAGCAGCTACTGAGAAGGCCCCACAGGAGATGTTCTTGGCGGTGCGGACTCTGTTCCCCACCCAGCTGAGGCTATTCTCATGGAATGCAACTGTGCAACGATGTTGTAAGGTTAGGCAACCCTAGAGAGCAGGGTGTCCCTCGGGCCCCATCCTGCTTTTCCCTGGGGCAGGAGACAGGCTGCTGCTCAGCAGGCGGTTACTTTCTGCTCTTTCCTGCACCCCTAGAATTCCCCTGTGGTTTAAGGTGCAGGTGGGCGACTTCCTGCTCGCACCTCCCCTGACCAGCCCTGGTGGCTCCTGCCCAGGGATCCCCTCGACAGCCACTCTGACTTGAAAAGGAAGCCCGTGGTGCATGACATGACGAAAGGCAGCCGCATGACAGGCCAGCGCCACACCTCCTCCCCTGTGACCACTGGAGCAGAGCTGCCCCCAGGCTCCTCTGTGAGCTTCATCATCTCCTGCTCTGCACAGGGCAGGAGAGGGAGGAGGAATGGGCTGGGTGTCAGCATGGGAGGCTGGGGTCAGCCCTGTGCCCCCAGGAGCCTCCGCCTGGAATGCAGGACTCAGAAAGGGCTCCCGGACACCAATGGGCACCAGAGGCAGCTGCAGGCACGCGAGGAGGAAGCAAGGAAAATGAGAGAGGTAACGGGCGCGCATGGGCGGACAACGGGCAGACTCGAACACCAGAACAGACCCAAGCATGGGCAGGGGCTGAGAGCGGGGAGCTGCGTTTTCACTTGGGCCACCGGGAAGCTCAATACCGAATTAGCACTGAAAGACAAAACCAGGTAGGGGCCATTCCTTTCCCTTTGCAGAACCTACTGAGGGCCCAATCCAGGGCCTGCGCACTGAACTCCATCCTGGGCCCGTTTGCTACCTTGCGACAGACTCTCGCTGAGTCGCTAAGGTACCCAGGCTGCACTCGGCCTTGTGATCCGCCTGCCTCAGTTTCCCACACTGGATCTGCAGGTCTGCACGCTCTGTTTTCTCCACATGACACCCCAATGTCCGTTTCCCTCTGGCCCCACCCCATGCTACCTTCCTTTCATTTATACTTATGCTTTCATTACATGCAGGCATCAGAGGAAGATGAGAACTTAATTGCTACAAGTTCATTAATTCAGTCTGAAGAAGTGTGAGCGGCAGGGAGACCGAGCCCAGGCCACCCTGAACGGGGCTTAGAGGACCTGGAAGGCGCACGGCACCTGCCTCGGGTGCTTTAGCGCAACGCTTTTGGCACCTTCAAGGTCCTTGTTTGAGCCTCCTGGGAGGCTGCAGCGAGTCCCTGCTCTCTCTCTTTTATTCTTTTCTCGTGGCAGCAGGGACTGAATTCAGGCCTCGTCTGCGCAAGGCCAGTCCTCTTCCATTGACTCACACCTGTGCAGAAACGCCAAACGCAGGGGAGTTCACCGTCTTGCCTAACACGTGAGAACCGGATCGGGCGTCTGTCCAGCATTCCACGCGTCTCCTCTTTAGGTTACCTTCTGGGACATAACCGACATAGCCTAGGGGGGCTTCTGGTACGAACAGAGCTGGTCTACGTCTGCTCTGTCCAACAAGCCAGCTACGGGCCTCACAGGAGTTCTGAGCACTTGAAGTGTGGCCAGAATGAGAAAGGAACTGAACTTTTAACTTTAGTGAATTTTCATGACTTTGCACTTAAAGGGCCACGTGGGGGAGGGGAGACACGTTTTCTCATTGCCACAAATGGGGAAGTATTTCTGATATGCTCCAAGTCTTGGTAGCTACAGCAGGATTTGTGGTGACAGAGTGGGGTCCCTCTTGCTTTGCTTGGTGGCAGTGGAAAGATTAGGGATCAGTGGAACTCTGTGTGCAAAGAGAGAGGTTGGGAAGGGAGTGACTTTTGGGGGGCTCTTAGGACCACATTTGACCTCTGGAACCCTGCTGCCCCCCAAGCTCTGGGCAGAGAACCTGCTAGAGTGACACAGTGGCAAGCCAAGGCCAGGAACAAGGATACTCTGCGTGACTACAGTGTCTGCAGATTCTGGCAGTCCTGGGTTTCCTAGGTCACTAGGAGGAGGCACCAGCTTTGATCTGGGATCTTGAAATTATAGACCCTCCTCCTCCTCCTCCAACAAAAATACAAAACCATGGTGGGCAGATTTCACAGACAAGCAACCCTACTCTGGACTTGCAAGGAGGCCACGCAGGAAGCTGCCCCACTCCATGCACAAAAGGACCTTTGCCCAGGAATCTGAGGGCACCGATGCCACAAGCGGGGGAGGTAGAACCATCCTCCGTATCCAAGTGCAAAAGTCTGAGCAAGAGAAACGTTCCTCTTCTCCTACAGGAAGCCGCTCCGCAGGGTCGCTCACTGCACTGAGCTCACCCGTCCAGCCGCTTTGGTGTTGTTTGTATCTCCGGTGACTACAAACTCACTTGGTGGCGTCAATTAGGGTTCAACTAATCCTAGTGCAATTGGGAGTGGGGTGGGGCTCGTGCCAGGCAGGCGTGGGTCTGCATCCCAACTTGGACACTTGGTAGCTGTGCAGCCCTGGGTGAGTCTGCCCAGCCTTCTGAGCCCTGCTGCTTTAGGTCTACAGAGGTCCTCTACTGTGAACCCTCAAGGACCCAAGGCCAGGTGCCAGGACTTAGCCCGTGGAAGGTACTCAGCACAACCCCGCCCTGCCGCAGGCCATCGGACACAGGCAACTCTTACTGTTTTCATAGCTTTTTTTTTTTGAGACAGGGTCTCACTATGCAGCTCAGGCTGGCCTTGAGCTAACTTTTGTAGCCCAGGCTGGTCTCAGTTTTGCACCTGTTCTCCTGCCTCAGCCTCCTAAGTGCTGGAATTACAGGCGTACACCACCACACCTGGCTTGCTTTCATAGCTTTTTGATCCAGGTTTTATTCATGTCTGACTGGTGCCATAGCGAATGACTATAGACTGGCTAGCTAAAAGACACACCAGTTGCATTTTCTGGTTCTGCCGTGGCTCTGGTGGCAGGAAGCGGTGGCAGCAGGGCTATTCCTCTCTGAGGTCACCTGCCCTGCGTTCTTTGGCTGCAGTCCTCTTCCTCATCTTCAAGACTAGCACCTGGAAGCTGGGTTGCCCTAACCTGCCTCCTGCCTGCCTCTTCTCCTTTCAAGGGCCCTGTGATCTCAGGGGGCCAGGCTGGGTGAGCCAGGACAGTCTCATTGTCAGCTGAGAAGCCACCTTAGCTCCCCCTTGCCACATAATGTAACACAGCCATGGGCTCCAGAGATATTGGGGTGATTATCATACCTTCCACAAGCTTGGTGTGGTGGGCAAGGGGAGACAGCCCTTCTCCCCAGGGAAGTCCTGTCCAGCAGGGCCCAGTCCTTAAAAATCCTGCCCCGGAGCCCTACGGCTTGGTCAGGGCTCCCCGCCCATTCTGTCTGCAGGCTGGGGGCCTCTGGCCTGGATTAAATGTTTCCTCAGGTCCGGCCTGGATCCATGAATGCACCACTCTGTGCCAGGAAGGCTGCTTTGTTTCAAAAAAAGAAATCACAAAGCCAAGAGGTGCCTGGGGTCTGGGAGCTCTTGGGACACTGTTGGCAGGGGACAGAGGGCTGGGCTTGGCAGGCTGCTCAAATACCAGGCTGCATGGTTACATCCGCGCACCGTGGGACCCAGCCCAGGCGCAGCCGCCTGATTCCAGCTGAAGCCGGGGTGGATGCCCGTGGCCAGCCGGGCCCCAGGGACCCTGCGCCTGTAACCGACAGGGGCCCCAGTGCTCCCTGTCAGGGCCACCAAGCTCTTGTCACATGAAGGAAATGAAACTCCATTCTGTTCGCTGAGCTCCAGGAAGGCAGTGGGGCTGCATTCATTTTCCCAGAGTCTCAGACCGGCTTTGTCCCACCTGGGCTTTGCTCCTTGATCTCTGGGAAGCTGGTAGTGACAGCTTCACTGCCCCAGTGTCCATAAGCCACCGCGGTGCAGAGAGCACGCCAAGGGTTCTAGAGACAGTTACCAAGTCATTCCAACCTTCTCCTTGCCTGGTTTTCACACCCAGCCTGATTTTTGTCCCCCCATGGTCTCACCATGATGTGCAGCTGACCCTGGGGTCCCCCCAGAGGAGAAACTCCTTGCCTCAGCCATCCTGTATGGATAAACATGAGTACAGTGACATTTTGGAGTAACAGGAAAGTAACCCAAGAGTGCAAATTCCCCAGAGATGAGCAAACAGTTTCTCTGGAGCTCAAAAAGAACCTGCTTGAATTGTAGAGGGCGACACTGCAGGGAGGAGACGGCGCGAGCTCAACAAACCTTTCCCTGTCCTTGCGTGTCTCAACCCCCTTTGTCACATTTCTCCTCCTTCCCAAGTGCCCTTCATTTGTTTATCTGGGACCTATGAGGAGTCCCAAGCCACCCCTACTGGTCCTTTGGATTCTCCCTTCTCAGCTGGCTGGCTCTGGTGTGCCAAAACCACCCCTGATTACTATTGGAAAAGAGCCTGGTGGCCATCCTGAAGAGTGACGGGCGATCCGGGGCAGATCTGGCATTTCGAATTTGCTACCTTCATTGACTATTTCTCAGAAGCTGGCTGGTGACATGCCAAGGCTCACGAACTGACATACCATCTGTCTCTCAGGCTTGGAAGGTACACACTGCTGTCACTGGCTTTTAATAACCTTAAAGAGACCCTGGCCATGTCTGGCCGGAAAGAGCCCTGTCTGTCTGTGAGGTCAGCATCCGCAGGGCAGCGGCTCCCGCCTTCTACTGCACCACTGGGGTTGGTGACTTTTCCCCTTTCCTATGCATGTCCTCACTTTACAGAGTTCCAGTCAGTTCTTGCCCTGAGTTTCTTCGGTGGAACTCAGTCGCTTCTGTGTGGAGCTATCATACTGAGTTTTCTTTTTCAACAAAACATTCTAGAAACATCTCAGTTTGAGGCTCTCCTTTGTTTTCAGGTTAAAAGGAAAGAATTGTGGTGGCTTGTGTAATTTAAAATTGTGTAAAGACAACTGGATATGGTGGCGCATGCCTATAATCCCAGCACTTAGGAGGCTGAGGCAGGAGGATCAGTGCGAGTTCGAGACAGCCTGGGCTGCAAAAGTGAGCGCAAGGCCAGTCTGAACTGCATAGCGAGACCCTATCTCAAAAAGACACACACACACACACACACACACACACACACACACACAAAAAGTGTAAAGAATATTTCTCCAATTCCAGTGACAAGAACAGCAAGTTATTGATGCCTGAACACTCCCTAGCAGTAACATTCCATGGTATTTTGTGTCCACTTGTCCCACACAACATTGCTTTTACCTTAAGCAGTATTTGTGAAACCATGGTTTTGATGTGCTAGTTGTAAGTGTAAAAAACAGTATTATAAATCAAAATATAAATGTTAATTAGGGGGCCTGGGAGACGACTCAGCAGCTTAGGTGCCTGCCTAGAAAGCCAAGGTTCTGAGTTCAATCCCTGGTACCAATCAATCAATCAATCAATGTATGTTAATTAGGGGGCCGGCAAGATAGCTCAGTGGACTAAAGCGCTTGCTGGGGCAACAGCAGGAATCATGTTCAGTCTCCAGCACCATGAGCCGCACCAGCCCTGCCACAGGGCAGGCTGAGTCGGGCCACTGCGTTCAGAAGTGGTGGCGCAGGCCTGTAGTCCCAGCACTGGGGAGGCTGAAGGCAGGAGGATCACTATGAATCCAAGATGCGTAATGAGACCCTATGACAACCAAATACATTAAAAATAAATAAATAAATGTCGATAAGGGTTACTTCTGTATCTATTACATAAAATGACTTCCTGTGCTATTATTAGTAGCTCCCCCTTTGTGAACCGTTTATCTAGGATGTAGTTTTGTAAGAGATTTCCATAGAGAACTTTATAGAAACACACTAGCATTTCAACTTAGCCAAAGAAGGCTTACAATGGTCTAATCTCAATAACTTTTGGAGATTAAAGACTCCAGCATAGTTATTTACCTGAAGGTTGAGAAATAGTTCTCTATCTAAAGGTTCTCTATCTAAATAGTTCTCCATCTAAAGGTTGAATGTACCTAAAACAGGAAGAACATTATAATCATTAAATACAACGGTGCCAGGGAGATAGCTCTGTGGCACACGTGCCTGCCTGGCAAGTGCAAGGTTGTACATTTGAATCCTGGTCCCCCCCAAAAAAAAAAAATAAAGATAAAAAAAAAAATAAGTACAATGTATTTCTTTTTTCTTTCTTTTTCTTTTTTTTTGGTGGTACTGGGAATCGAACTCAGGACCTTGCACTTATGCTTCTGAGCTATATCCCCAGTCCTAAATACAACATATTTTTAAAAGCCACTGGAGTTCTTCCTCCTAATCATGGTTGGCTAACCATTCTGCCTCAAATGATCACACCTGAGCACCGGTGCGTGTGTTGTATGTGTGAAAAACAGAACACTGTTGTCCGTTTGGTTCAAATACGCAAATGTTACCTGTCTTCCCAACGCACCTCCAAATCCTCCACCTAGCTCAGCTATGACCCACAGACTGCTGTTAACCCTGCAACGAAGTGACGCTGCCCAGCCTCCTCGTTTGCTACCAGAGGAAACGTACCTTGGGACACCTGCGCTTCTGTCAACAGACTTACTAACCAAACATCATGATTAGAGGAGGCCCAAATCGGCAGCATAACCCAGCAAGTCAGAGCTCTCTAGTGGGGGTGTCAGAGCCACCGATTCCCCTGCCGAGACTATTTACTACAAAGGTTTTTGCGATGGAGGGTTTAAGCCTTAGGAAGCGCAGTTCTCAAACAGTTTGCATTTCAATGCAATCTTCGCACCAATATCTTGAAGACAAATCCAGTCTTCTGTGCACCAGCCCAAGTTTTCTAGCCTTCCACTCTTCGAAGAGCAGATTCCTCCTTGGCGAATTCCTTTTCTGGGTGTGATGGTAACCTCTGTGTGCCTTTAGCAGGCTGCCGTTGTCTCAGAGCCAAGAGCTACACAAGACCCCTGGCTCTCTGTAAAAGGCAGGGGAGCCGGGGAGGTTGACCTCATGTTACTTACTACTCAGCTTTTGGCACAAGGGGGAACACCCACCCGGCACGCAGCCATTGCAAACCACTCACAGCGCACGTCTAAATTCCACGTTAGGTCTCTGCAGCTCCCAAGTGGGAATTAGTCAGGTATGCCAGGGAGCACTGGAAATCCGTACAGGATCCAGAGACAGAGCACATCGGGGCTAGAAAGGATCTTGGAAACCACACAATTTGAGTTTCTTCTTATTCAGTAGAGGATTCTCCCATGCATAAGATCAGTGGCTTGGAGTAAGGACTATCAATCTAGAGCCGAACAGTCTGTTTTCTTGAACATAATGTGCCTAAAGCTTTTTCTTCTCTGGGGTAACCCAGAAGCCCATTAACCTCCCTTGTGCAGGTGTTGTGGAGACCTGCATCCTTCAACCCCGCCTCCGAGGACCAGGCCACAGGAGATGAGGGTGAAGGCTGCTCGCTAGCCACAGCCAGAGCTCCTCCAAGCACACAGCCTCCTGAGCCTGGGGAAATGCAGTGCCTAGAAAGCTCACTAATGAGAGAGGAAGCGAGGCAGACCCTTGGGGCCTGCTGCACCGCTGAACAGGTGGTGGCAAGAGTCAAAACAGCAAGAGAAACTCCCCAAGCGTGGACTGCCTTGGTCCTGGCTGTCCGAAACTGCCCTGCCCTGCTGGAGAACCGCAGCAGCCCTCTCCTGAAGCCAGCTGGAAGGTCTTTCCCCGGGGAAAGATAACCCGATGTGACATCTGTGACGTCGACCCTCCCCACAGCATGATGCGCATTTCTCAGCTGCACCACTCAGCCGAGCGCAGGACAGCAGGGTGAGCTCACCTGTCGGCGTCGCCCAGGCCCAGGGAGGTGTTTCGCTGTAGGGTCTCACGCACCACGGCCATCCCGTCTGGGAGCCGGTTCAGGCGACGCGTGTAGAGGCCAAGTCCACCGTCAGTCATGTACCTGTGAAAGGAGGAGTCGGTGAGAAGGTGTGCGGGCCAGAGCAGCTGCACAAAGACACGTCTCTCCCATCTGAGAGCCCTGATGGGCATCTTGGACTCTAGAGGGAAGGGGCTGAGGGTTCCCCAGGCTCCGCCTCCAATCTTAACCCCAGGAAAATGCCAGTGCATTCTAGATTAGGGAACCACCGCTGATTGCTGGAGGACTACACACCAGAACAACCCAGCCTACGTCGCCCCAGCTCTACAGAATCTCCGAGGCAGAAGAAAGCTAGTGAAGAAAGCTCGTTGTCAGATGTTTCCATGGCGTATTTTTTAATGTCAACAGTTATACAAACATGTGTTTTACCTAAGTAATAACCAATGGAGCCAACCAAGTCATGCACAAAGCGAAACTTCTTACACAACCGTGCATCGGAGGAAGAAAGGGAGAACTTCAGAGGAAAGAGAAAGGAAAGAGCAGGCTGGAAAAGACTCATTTACCACCAGAGGCAAGTTGTCTCTCTGTGTCCTGGGGAATGTCACAGCCTGTGACGAGAGGGAAGACTGCAAGGAGTTGTCACAGAAGACAAGATGGAAGTGCTCTCCAGTGCCTGTAAGACTACATAATGGTAAATAAGCACTCTTCCTTTCTGATGGTGGTGGTCCTGGGACTTGAACCCAAGGCCTCTGCATGGAGCTTCTTCATCCTCCCTATGATTTATATTTTTTACTTTCAAATAGGGTCTTGTTCAGTGGCTACACTGTCCAAGGTAAGCTTGAACTTGTGATCTTCCTGCCCCAGCCTCCACACTACTGGGATTATAGATGAGTGACACTACGCCTGGCAAATGGCCGGCACTTGGTGGCTGTCTCAGTCTTGCAGTGGCTACAATGCTGAGTTCCGCCTTTGGCAGTGATGTCTTAAGGGTTTGTCACCAAAGGCTGTGAACATCAGCAGATGATCAAAAAATATGATATTTACACACAGTGTAGTACTACTTCACCACGAAGAAAGATAAAGTTGAATCATTTGATGTTTTTTTTTTTTTTTTTTTGTTATTGTTGTTGTTATTTTGTCTTTTGGAGACAGGGTCTCACTACGCAGTTCAGGCTGGCCTCGAACTTGCACCGATTCTCCTGCCTCAGCCTCCCAAGTGCTAGGATTACAGGCATGCTCCATCAGGCCTAGCTTTGAGACCAGAACATTAAATGAAATAAAACAGACCAAACAAGTTTAAACATAACATGGTTTTTCTCAGATGAAAAGTACAAAGTATAAAAAAGTGCAAAACAAGAGACAGATAACAGGAACTAGAGAAGAGGAGCCAGAGATGGAAGAGAGGGCGGAGGGCAGGAGGTGAAAAAGGGCTGGGACGTGTTACGTGCCTGCACCAGCTCCCTGCGATGGCTGTACTCACAACGCCAACCTGTACCTCGAACCTGCACTCATGACACCATCCAGAGCCTGTGAACAGCGCCCATGTAATGTACTGTCTCTCAGAGTGATTGCTGGGGTCCCACAGCTGCCTTCCACAGGACCTCCAGAACTTCTGCAGAGGGGCAGCTACCCCTGAGCCCCATCCCTACAGAAGCCACCTCGCTCCTGTCTCCTGGCATCTCATAAAGGATGCAGGCTGGGCTTCTCTCCTTTTCTTCCTGGGAGAGCAGCACAACTTGGGGAACAGCCAGAAACCAAACTCGGGTCCCTACAATTCTTGTGTGTGGGTCCCTGTGGATTCCCCTGGAAGGCGTCCAGAAGCACCGCATTGTATGTCTCAAGTATCCAAGAACCGCAGCATTGGCCCCATCTTCTGGGCAGGGTCACAGAGCTAAGTTCTGGCTTCTAGGAGTCATATGCTGAGCATTCCCAAGGCTGTAGTCTCTTGCACCCAGGGCAGGGACTCTCCAGGTGTTGGGGTTTGGTGTTTAGGTGTCCTCCAAAGCCTCATGCCACCACTGGGTGGGGCTTCTAGAGTTTGTGACTGACTCTTGGTTCAGTGCTGGGATTATGGGTGTGAGTGCTACACCCTCCCTGCTAGCCTGTCTATAATATAAGGGAGGGAAAGAGAGCTTTGTTCACTCTTCTTTTTTTTTTCTTTTGCCTGCTTAGCCCACCCTGAGGGCAGGGCTGGAGCAGCAGGTGCTGGGGATTGAACTCAGGTTCCCTGCACCTGCCTAAACTTGCTGAAACAGGCACTTTAGACCACTGAGCTATCTTGCCAGCCCTGGCTTGTTCACTCTTGCTCCTTTTTGCTCTTGTTGCTTTGTTGTCTTCTGCCACCATGAACTGCTGCCCTCTGCCATGTGCTACCCCGCCTTGGAGCCAGCTGAGTATGGACTGAAACCTCCACAAACTGTGAGCTCACAACCCATTTCCTCCCTTCATTTTGGGCATCAGATATTTTGTCCCAGCAACAAGAGAACACTGACCAAGACCCCAGGGATCTGTTCTTGGAACAGTAGAATCCTGAGAGGTTATGGTTGCCGGCTCCAGCGTGGAGGGTGGGAAAGAAAGTGGCCCGGAGGCTTCCAGAATGGCTCCAGGGAGCTCCCTTGGGGCTGCTTCCCAGAGCTCGAGTCCCAGCTGAATGTCCCCATGTCGTTTCCCCCCTCCCTGTCTGACATTAGTGCTCCTGGATGATGCAATGCCAACACAATGAAAACTCAGTTATGTGGACAAAACAGTAGGGCGGACTACATCTTTGACTCGCAGATGCCACTGTAAAGCAAAACAGCACTGTATCCTAAAACTACCGAATTATACACTTGACCATCACTACTGATGTCATCATCACTCTTATTATTATTTGCAGAACTGAGTGCTGACCCCAAGGACTTCACATGCAGCTAAATCCCCAAGCCTCTTAAAATTGATTACTTTGAGACGGGGTCTCACATGCTAAGTCACCCAGGCTGGGCTCAACGTGACACCCTTCTGCCCCAGCCTCCCAGAGTGCGGGGATGACAAGCCAGTATCACCCCACCAAGCCTAATCTGTACACTTTAACATGGTGGGCTTTATGGGATGCAAATTATATGGCAATAAAAAGAACCAAAAAGGTTAAGCGAACACTTTCCGCAAGGATAGTGACTACAGTGTTTTCTCTCCTCTTAACTGTTGCCAAACTTGACAGGCGAGACACACAGCAATTCTGGGCTTGATGGTGCACACCTGTAGTACCAGCACATAGGAGGCTGAGACAGGAGGATTGCCCTGAGTTTGAGGCCTGTCTGGATACGAAATGAATTCAAGGCCAGTGACCTACAGAGAGAGGCCCTGTCTCTCTAGAGACACAGCAAGGCAAGCCCAACATGCACCCACCATGCACCCATCATCCCTTCTGTCTATCAAGGCATCCTCCTGTTAGCGGATAAAGTGGCTCATGGGTCTGGCCGTGGCTGCCCCATCCCACAGCTAGAACAGAGAGAGGAAACCAGCACAGAACAGAAACTCCCCACCACAGCAGGGCTCCTCTGCCAGAGGTTCAGCTCCCGAGATCCAACTGTCCTTTTAAGACACAATCTCATCCGCCCTTAGGCATGGCAGTTACAGTTAGACTTCAGCAAAGTCTGGGGAGCCAGGTGGATAAACAAATTTTTTCGACTGGGGAGATCTTGTCAAAGGACAAACAAACTAATTGTAGCATTCGTTTCCCCACTGGATTTTTATTGCTGGGGAAACAACCCCTATGGTGGGGCAATTACATGCACCTGGGCTTGGGAGCCTCTGCCAGGACCGCCCTAGCTAAGGCCTGGGGAGAAGCCGGTGTTTCGGAGTTGGTGTGCGAGAAATGCCCTTGGCCTGGCATCCTGCAGGGGCAATGTGGTATCGCTGAAAAGTGCCCACCAGTGGAGGTGGGAGAGCCTGAAGTGGGCCCTGACCTGCTACTGGGAATTCTGAGCGTAGCAGAGAGGAGGGGAGGGTAGGAGAAGCCAGGGTCTCGGGCCTTCGGAACTATACACGAGAAGCAGAAGGCAGCAAGCTCAGTGCCTCCACTCTGGACAGTGACTTGATTCCAGCCGGAAGAAAGTTTCTTCAGTGGTGTGGAGAGGGAGAAAGGAAGAGCAAAACAGAGGGGCCAGGAAAATGGGGAATTCACCCTTCACCCAGATATTTATAAAAATGTGCACACTAACATACACATTCTAACTTTTTATTGTTTTGGAGTCAAGATCTTCAGCAGTTCAGGTCCCAGGCTAGCTGCCAACGTGTGGCAGTCCTCCTACCTCAGCCTCCTGAGTGGTGGGATCCAAGCCACCACCACCAGGCCCAGCAAACATTTTTTTAACAGTATCCTTTATGATCAATTCTGTGCGACTCTCCCTGGCAGACAGCCCGACACTGAAGACACTGGTCAGTAGATCCTGTTGCAGCTTCAAGCATCCAATTTGAAAATTTTATTTATGTCTAAATTAGTATTCGCTGGGCTGGCCAAATAGCTCAGCAGATTAAAGTGCCTGCAAGCAGGTGCATGGGTCGGGTGTTCGATTCCCAAGCCTGCCATGCTGGGCCTGACCCCTGGGGCATGCTGAGATAGCAATTGAGACTGGGCGTGGTAGCACGCGCCTGTAATCCCAGCTCTTGGGAGGCTGTAAATAGGTGGAGCACTATGAGTCTGATCTGGTAATAAGACCTTGAACACCCTATAGACCCCTCCCTGAAATTAAATTAGTATCCACCAATAATAATAGTTGGACAGCTTGGTTTCTACTTTTAAGTAACTCTTCTAGTCTTGGTGGAAAGTAGTCTTTGGTTGCACCTAAACTTGGACCGCATGGGCCACTGAACCACTGGCAGAGACTGTCCAGCGAAGCTAATCCCTGAAGACCAGGCAGACGAGAAAGCACTTATTCTGAGGCCATAGCAAAGGAGCTCCCATGCCTCACCTTCTCTCTCCTTAGGGAGATAAATAATTGGTGCTGGTGCCTCAGGAGGGGCGGGCAACATCCTAAGGTTTGCTAAACGGGTTCCCACTGAGCTGCTGAGCCCAGAGCAAGAGTTATTCCCGATTTCTGCTGGAATGGGTGGTAGAGACCCTGCTTCCTTCTCCAGTGACCCCTGGCACAAACAGAACGGGGAGCCTTGGCTCTGCTAAGGGGACCAAGGGTGGTCCGGGGCATCAGGGTGAGGGGGGTGATGTGGTGAAGGAGATGTAGATAGAAATCCACACCATGCCTCTTGCTGGCTGGAGGCCCACACATGCACACACACCGCATTCATGAGAACCAGCCATCTCGACCGCCTGCTGGTACTGTGCTAGGGTTGGCATAGAACACACGGCTCCTGGTCTCTGAAAGCCTACTCCTGGGCTGGGACGCAGCTCCGTGTTCGTAGCTGCCTAGTACACATGAGGCCTGGAGTTCAGTCCCCAGTGCAGGAAGCGAGTGGCTTATCCTGTCCCCACTCAGGGGAGCGAAAAGAAACTCAGTGCAGGAAGGTGGGTTCAGATCCCACCCTGGTCATGTTTGGGTGCAATTTCTGTGAGGTTCAGTTTCCTCATCTGTAAGTAAGGAGTTCAATGATATCATATGTGTGGACAGAGCCCGGCATCTGGCCCATAGGGAGCGCTTCACAACCATGAGCTGCTGACACCACCACCACTGCAAAGGACAGTGACACCCCTCGCCAGTGCTACAAATACTGGGCACAGGGCTCTGGGCCAGGACGAGGCCAGAGGGATGAAAGACTTGACCCTGCCCTGCCAGAGCTCAAAATCTATGAGGCACTAAGACAGGCAAGGAACCCGGCTGCTCCGTGCACACGTGAATGTACCACGGACGGGCGCTGAGGACACATGCAGCAGGTGTCACAGAGGTGGGCCGGTCCAGAAGTGGCACTGGAGTGCTCCAGTCAAAGCAGCGCATGGTGGCTAGAAGTCTGAGAATACAGACAAGATCTGGGCTGCATGGGCCGGGCACCCTCGGGAGGCCAGGCGGGCTGACACCTTGCTCACGATGTGCTACGGAGACATGAAGAGTGCTAGGCTGTGAGGACAGGCTCCAGCCTCTGTGGCACCGAGAACAGTGGCTTTTCCACATATCCTCCTCTCTGTGCTCCACTCCTGGAGAACTTGCTCTCAACGATTCTTCCTTCTAGGGATTTTCCGGAGCACACTGCTTGGATTCTGGCTGAGTCATCGCAGCCCTCTGGGGAACAACCAGACCTGTAGGGTAACTCACCACCTCGAGCCAAGACAGACCTGTGCGGCCAACAGGTCTATTATGAAGAAATCTCAACCAAATAGGCACAGAACTGACACTAGCTACCAAAAAGCTTTGGAATCCAATAGGGCCTGCCCGAACAACCACACCGGAGCTTTAGCTGGAGGTTTGGTAAATAGAGCTCTGCTTTGTAAATGTAATGATGTGATAGTGTGGAGCCCAGTGAAATGTGTGAGTCACCCCCAGTGGAGGGGGGAGAGGGGAGTCTCACTCTTAAGATTCACTGTTCTTTACACACCTGCACTCATGCACATGCATGTGCACACATGCATGCATGCACATACACACACACACACACACACACACACACACAACCAACTGCCACTGATCTCCAAAGAAATCACCTCTGCCCAGAACTAGGAGAGGTGAACAGGAAAGAAACGTGCATTTTTCATAGAGCGAGACATTGAAAAGACCCGCCTCAAAACCTGTCCTGTGCAAGAAGTGAAAGTACAAAGAAAAAAATACCCAGTCAATCCCAGCCGGCTAGTTTGCTTCAAAGACATGTCAACCTGTCTGTATTTTAGGGGGACACACTTTTGGTTTAAACATGGGGACGACAGCGAAAAATGGAATAAAACCAGCCTCTGCGATGCTTTCTGCCAACGTCAACACGCACCAACGAGCAGACACATTAACACATACGCTGCTGCATGAGTTTGAAAAGCCTGACGCGGGCTGATGAAAAGCCCCCGCCCGCGGCCGCACGTGCCAGCAGCATCCAGCCCCCCGGTGACACATGTTTGCACAGAGCCCCTCTGCTTGGGTACAGCACGGCGGGACACTGATTCGCGCTGAGTTTATTAGGATGTAAATTTTGAGTTTCTAGACGAACCTGTAAAAGGATCCTTTTAGTCTAGGGCCCCTTAGAAGTCAGATGAATAAACCTCCCTCCGGGTCACGGAAGGACACACCAGCAGCGAGTCTAGCGAGGCTGGCGCGGCCCTTTGAAGCACGCCGCCCTTCACTGGAGCAGCAGATGGTGCGCCGGGGTGGGGGAGGGGAAGAGCGCGCGTGCGACGTGCCAGCGTCATGCGGCAACACGGGCCCAATCTTTCAGGGATAATTATAAAGCCATAGCACTAAAATATAGATTATTAAACTTTTCCTTTGGAAAGCACTCTGTTCTGAAGGCGCTTTTATCTTTTTTTTTTTTTTCCTGTACCGGGGATTGAACTCAGGATCTTGCGCTTGCCAGGCAAGTGCTTATGCTACGGAGCTATCTCCCCGGCCCATGAAGGCACTTTTAGAAGCGGCTGTCGAGGACAATGTGGCGGACCCCGTCCAGCGGAACTTCTCACCCTGCCTGGCAAACTGAGAGCTACACTGCGTCTCTAGAGGCAACCCGGTCTTGTGTGTTCTAAAGCGAGGAAAGCACTCAATGCGCCCAGAGAACAGGATGGTTTTTCTTGATCAGGAGCCACCCCAGACGTGACACAGAACATAGCAAAACCAGTGGCAGCCACAGGAGACAAGGCTTGAGGTTACAGTGCCAACTAGGAGTGACCCAGACTGGATGACGCCCAGGGCAGCACGGGTGAGAATTGCCTCACCTTCCGCGGCGGCACTTTAGTGTACCTGGGGATCTTCTTTTGGTGGCTCTTACGCAAGCCCTTGGGGGATCCCTCCCAACAGCTACAGGGGTGGGGCAGAGGGCAGCGTGGACTACTTACGCCTACCTGTCCGCATTGTCTTCCACCGATCCCTAGGACGAAACGGCGTCTCTTCGGGGTGTCACTAAGCTCCCGGAATCTTTCATTTTGCTCTTCCTAGGAGCACAGAGGAGCTCGGTCTGGACCCCTCGTGCATCTTCCCTCTTTACTCCATGCTGCAGCAGCCACCGGTGGCCCTGGAGCCACCTGGGCTCCGCGCGCGCAGGATGTGAGGGCAGCCAGTAGCTGTCGCTGCCCAGTGACCGTCAGCCCAGAGGGGTGGTCAGAGCTCCAGCTCAGAGGATGCTTGACTGCCCTGGCCTTTCTGCCTTGCCTCCCAGTCCTGGCTCAGGACAGCCAGCTGAGCGGGTGGGCCCAGCTCAACTGCTGATCACAGGGCAGACAGAAGTCAAGGCTGCTGCAGGAGGAGCGGCTCAGAGAGGTCGGTGGTGGCGGACTCCAGCTGGCCCGAGTCCCCGAAGCAGAGCTCTCTGGGGGCCATCCAGGAGGTTGCTAAGCTAACCAGCCCAGGCTCAGCTCTGGCAGGCCTTGGGGACAGAGGCAGCAGTGGCAAAAGGCAGGGCTTGAGTTAGGAGTTCAGGAGGAGTCTGAAGGCCTCAGGGGTCCCCTGAAGCTTCACTGGGGAAACTGTGGTCACAGACTTCAGCCATTTCTATGTCCTAAGCCCGAGTGTGGAAGCTCATTTTAGGGGACAGCAGAAGGCACACAGAGGGGCCTGCAGCCAAAGAACACGCGCCTCACCCTTCACTTGATACTCTAAGGATGAGCCACGATTAGCAGCTTCTGCCTCCCCCGGTGGCTTTTGAGAAATGGAGTCATCCTAGCAGGGTAGAGGGTGCCTGCCTGTAATCTCAGCATTCTGGGAGGCTGAGGCAGGAGAGCTGCGAGTACAAGTTCATCCTGGGCAATTTAGCAAGGTGCCGCTTTCAAACAGCTGCATTTTTGAATGGGTTGCGGATGTAAGTCAGTTCAAGGACTCTAGGTGCAGTCTTAGTACAGAAAGGAATAAGGGGGGTAGGGAGAGAAAGCGGGAGGGAAGAAGGGGGGAGAGAGAAGGAGGAAAGGAGGGAGAAGGAAGGGGAGAGAGAGGAGGAGAGGGACGGAGGGAGAGAAGACCTACCCACTCTTCCGTGAGTCTCTGGGTTTCTCAGGGGACAGAGAATGCACATTAAACAACACAAAGCCCCAGTTCGGGGCCATGCTCTGGGCAGGGCAGCCCCAGAGGACCACAGGAGTGAAAGCTCAGGCTCTTCTGCTTCTTTTTTTTTTTTCTTTTTAAATGTTTTTTCTTGTTTCTACGTATTCGGAAACATGCCCTTTCTGATTCCTGCACTTTGCCTGTTTCCTAGTACACACAACATTCCAATACCGCAGCACAGAAGTCGCTTAAAATAAAGATGACCCCAATCAGGGGAGAGGCCCCCATCTAAAGCAGAAGTCCCTGCATTATTTGTGATTATGGACCCCTCTGAAAAGCTAGTGGAAATCAAGCGCCCCATCTTCGAATGCACGGAAGTTGCGTTCCCCCTTGGGTGGGCCCGCAGGTCTCCAGGCCCCTGGTGAGCAGCGCCTGTGCCCGCCTGTGCCTGCCAGAGCTGGGCCGTGTGCCACCCCGGCTGGGTGGGTGCCTTCCAGGTCCTCTGCAAAGGCTTCCGCACGTGCAGGCTTCTGTCTGCTAGACCCAGCCTCGGCAGGGGCACGCGCATTGCCATAATTCAGATTTCACCCCGAACAGTAGCACCCAGACTCGATCTCATCACTGGTGGGTTTTGTGGATGGGGGGCAGAGGGGCAGGGGGATTGGCCAAGCTGGAAAATTCCCACACAGCAGTAAAACACTGCTACCAAGGGCTGTGAGTCTTTTGCAAAATGCAATGAGGCTTTCCACAAGTCCAACAGAAAGAAGTCCAGCTAAACACTTGTTTCCAGGGTGTTTCAGGGTTAGCTTACCTAAGGATCCACACCATAGCAACACCTTAAGAGTGCTAATTTTCAAAACTCTGTCGCTGTGATAATAAGATGTGTGCTTCAACAGAGAGCCAGGGATGATGACAACAGTGCTCTCGGCCCTCTTCCATAGATAGTCACACGTAAAATTTCAATTTATTATGACCCACAACTATACGCTTATTTGAATGGGAGCTGCAGGGCCCCATTCATCCTTGCCACAGGCTTCGGGGTGCACAGGGTTGCGCTCAGCGTCCATCTCCCCTGAACCCTCTATTGCAGCTCAACGGTCAGGGTGCGACCGCACCAGATGCTTCTCACAGTCGGCCGATGCTCTCTGTCCACCCTGAAAGATGAAACACGTCCTAACGCTCAGGAGCCAGCTCCCCAGACGAAGCTCCTGTGAAGTCCTTCCTGGCACAAAACAGAAGGCGCAGGAAGGCGGCCTGGCATCCAGAGAGCCCCAGAGCTCGGCGCGCACCCGGATCACCAGGGGAATCCAAGGAAAAGCCGCACTTCTGGGCCCTGGCTTACAGACATGCAGGGCATCTCTCGTCAGTTGCAAGCCAGCCCTGACCGAAAAAACCAAAGGTAAAGGTTGAGGGGAGCTCAGAGCCTGCCTGGAGCCTACACCAGGCCTAGGTTTGTTCCCCAGCACGGAGACATAAATCTAAAATAAAATAGCCTTTATTTTTCAGAGCCTTTTTTTTTTGTATTATGGCCGGCTCAGCCTGCGCTGGGGGTGGGGCTGGCACAGCATGGGGTGCTGGGGATCGAACTGTGGTCCCCACATTTGCCTAAGCTTTCCTAAGCAGGTGCTTTAGACCACTGAGCCATCTTGCCAGCCCCTTTCAGAGCATTTTGAGGCTTAGAAGACAACTACAAAAAGGGTAGTTCCCTATTTTCCTCCACAGTTGGACCTCTTATTAACATTTTCCATTGATGTGGTTCCTTGTTACAATCAATGAACCAATGTTGCTGTTATTAACAAAATGCCATCATTTGCATTGTAACATCATTTACTCACTCTGTATTGTAGCTTTTTTTTTTTTTTTTTTTTTTTAAGGGACAGTCCTAGCTGATAGTACAAGCTGGCCTTGACCTAACTATGTGGCCTAACTTGGCCTGAAACTGGCTGGATTCTCTGCCTCAGCCTCCTGAGAAGTGGAATTGCAGGTGTGTGCCTCAAGGCCCGGCCTGTAGCACACAGCGCTGTGCACGGTGACAGATGCCAACCACCGTGGATTCACCTGTACAGTAACACACACTATAACTCCACCCCTGAAATACCTTGTGCCCCAACACTTCGTCCTGCCCCTTAACCCACACGTAAGTCATTTTCTTGCAGGACAAAACTGTCCAAAGTGCTGCCTTACAGATTGAGATCAGCTAGACATGTCTCAGTTTCCCTAAGAATTAGATGCCACAGTGTGACTCTAGTAGTGGGGTAGGGGTTTTTTTGGGGGGGAGGGGAGGGGTACTGGGAATCAAACCCAGGGCCCTGTACTTGCCAGGCGGGCACTTGAGCCACTGAGCTACACCTCCGGCTCAATGGGGACAGTTGAAGGCGACAACCTCCATGAAGCGTCCCTAGCTTAAGCTGATTCCCAGGCTCCCCTCTGTCTCAAATCGGAACTTCACAATTCTTATAACGCCAAACTTTTTTCTAAAATATCAATGAAGTCATGACCTAGACATAAAAAGTTGACATTGTACACCTCGGGACGGTCCACATGTTGGAACGCAGACAGCTGGAGAGAGCACACGTGAGTGGTTTTCGGCAGCTACGTTCAGGGTGTTGTGTAGCATGTGTGGCTGAGGGGTGGCAGGCATCATAATTACACACCCTTCACCTGGAAAAGCTCAGATACTGTCCAAAAAATTTTCCTGAGCTTTTCTGATACACAGACGTATCTCCCCACCTTCTGCAGGCTGCTGTGCCTTATGGTTGTTGGGGTTCTTCCTCCTCTTCCCCCCATCCCCTCCCCCTCCCCTCCTCCTCCTCTTCCTCCTCCATTAAGTTAGAGTCTCACTTAGTTCAGCCTGGCCTTGAACTCAAGAGATCCTCCTGCCTGAGCTTCCCAAGTGGAATTACAGGTGTGCACCCCCACCCCCAGCTTGTTCCTGGGGTATCAGAGAGAGCTCCCCAGCCTCCCCCAAGAGCTCTAGGACCAAGTTTCTGTTTCACACACTGTCAGCTCTGAGGACAGCTTGTTCCTCGTGTGAAATGACTGGAGCCTCTCGGCATGCACCCTGATGGACATCCAGCGCCTCTTTTTCAGCTGGTGTCACCCAGTCAGGCCCAGGATGACTACTGTCTCCATCAAAGGAGACAGGAACAAGCTCACAGCCTGGCCCAGGTTCAGAAGCTCCCACCTTGTCTAAACTGCAGCTTAGAAAGGCACCACTGACTGACGACAGATGCCCTCAGAAGGCGAATAACTTGTAGCTAGGCACAAAGCACAGCGGCACTGGAATCCTGATCCCACCTCATTAAACAACCAGAGGCCCCTAGGGCTGTGAGGAAGGCCATCCAAGAGCCACACACAGGTCTCTGTCTCACAGGTGGCCCGCATTTTAAGGTGGCAGCGTCCGTCCTGCAAAGATGGATGTAGCTCCAATTGTGAGGCAGGTACCACTCTATCTGTGTGCTGGGGACACAAGAACTGACCCAGTCCTTGACCCTGGGTGGGACTGGGGGGTGCAGGGGCCGGCTGTACAAGCAAACAAGCCCATGTTTGCAAGGGGATCAGCAGCAGCCAGGTGGGGAGAGGCCCAAGGGCGGCTCAGGAGAATGAGCCCTGGATCGCGTCCTGGACGGTAAAGGCAGGTGGCTCTGGGCCAGCGCGAGGATCAGCTGCTGCAGAGAAGTAAGTGCTAGGATGCCCGGGCAGCTAGGAAGAGGCACTCAGCCATCACCAAGGCCGCCATTACCCTGGGCACTTATTCTGGGTGGGATTCCATGAACACAGCAGCAAAAGGAAGCAGCAGCTCTGGTCTTCAGGGCTAGACGAGAGGTCAGACCTGGGGAATGCAGGCTCCTCAGACCGCCTGCTGGGAGGCTGAGCAGGAGTGGCAGACACAGCTGCAGACGGGACGCTAAGCCGGGCACTTCCTGCCGGTGCCCAGTGTGCCTTAGCAGCAGGGGCAGCGGCCACCAGCTCTGCTGCTTCTCTGTGAGAAGGGACTCTGGTGGGCCAGGAGACAGAAAGCATCTCCAGGGCCAGCAGCTTACTATTCTAAGGAACTGGGACTTGAACCTGGGGTCTCTGCACTGAATTACATGCTCGGCTGTTTTATTTTTCATTTTCAGATGAAGCTAGGAACGAGGATGATTCTGAAAAGCCACGTGGATTCTTAGCTTGCCTCTGTCATCCCCTGAACTCCCATTCCCTACAAAATCAAGACATGATACTGTGCAGAAGGGGCCTCAGCTTAAAAACAAAACTGTCTGCTAAACACTGAGCTACAATCTATGTAAAGAAGCATTTTTTTCCTGGACAGTGCCAACTTTGAACTCAGGAAGATGCAGAATCTCCATCCTGAGTTCAGCCCCAGAAGTGCACAGTGTACAGCCATGAAGGTGATGCAGGACACTGACGTGGGCCCAAGAGCCTGTGGCTGACATGGCCTGGCGGAGCTGCTCGGAGCACTAAGCCAGGATGGGCAGTTCTCAGGGCTGTGGAAAGGCTGCATGCCACTCCCAACACGCCCTGCATGCCCAAAGCCACACCACTTTACCTTAGGGAGATAGGCCTCAGTACACATTCCTGTAGGGTATGTGTGTGTGTGTGAGTGTGTGTGTGTGTGTGTGTGTGTGTGTGTGTGTGTGTTACAGGGATTGAACCCAGGGCCTTGACAGGGAGATATATTCTAGCCCTTTTTGGAGATAAGGTGCTAAGTTGCCCAGGCTGGGCTCAGACCTGCTGTCCTCCGGCCTCAGCCTCCCAGAATGCTGAGGTCTTGGGCATGCACCTCACCTGGCTTGCTGTGGTTAGCTATGCTATTTATTTAAACGTATTTAGTACAAGGTCTATAGGGTCTCACTACACAGCTCAGACTTATGAACAATCCTGATCCTCCTGTTTGCAAGCTCCCAAGCACTGGGATTACAGGAGTGCGCCATCATGCCCAGTCTCAATCGCCCTCTCGGCGTGCCCCGGGGGCAGAGCGTGTAGGGCATGCTAGAGGTTGAATCTTGGTCCCTTTAATTTGCTGAGCTATCTGGCTGGCCCATGGTAGCCATTCTTTTTTTTTTTTGTCTTTTTGAGACAGGGTCTCGCTATACAGTTCACGCTGACCTTAAGCTCACTTTTGTAGCCCAGGCTGGTCTCAAACTTGCACTGATCCTCCTGCCTCAGCCTCCCAAGTGCTGGGATTACAGGCGTGTGCCACCACGCCCAGAATGGTAGCTATTCTTAAACACAAAACAAAATCGTAGAGCATAAAAGCCTGCAAAGCAAGGGCCATAGGAAGAGAAAAAGAAAATTTTTTTCAGCGGAGTCTTGCGAGCCTAGCACGACACAATAACATGTGCATTGCACAGTGAGTTCCGGAAGGGCTCTCCTCTCGAGTGCTGCTCCAAGCGACTCCTACTCAAAAAAGCACCGAGGCTGACGGATCACACACACACAAAAGCCCGCAGCCTGGGCCTCAGGGTTGAGACACCCCAGCTGAGCTCCGCGCGGTGTCCTAGTCCTGGCGCTGACCCACAGGGCGCATGCGCAGTGACACCCAGGAGGTCTGCCACCTCCCCACCACCCACAGAGGACCCCAGACGTGGAAGGTGGTGGCTCTCACAGAGGTGGCCAAGCGCTGAGCTGAACACCTGTGACACAGCTGCCAGCTGCGTGCCACTAGATAATCTGGGGGCGGTGCCAAGGTCTCCGGCCTAACTGTCTTTCAGATGGAGAAAGGACATTTGGAGAACTTCGCTGATTGGCCGAGGAGATCCAACCCACGCCAGCTCACCGGTGCGGTGCACCTTCCACTCACCTATTTGTGTGCTCGGTGAGCCCCGATATCGTAACCCTCTGTTCTCACTGCCTTTTATGGCAAATGGAAGTGCAGTGTCATTTTGCGTATTCATTACAACGGTGTGTCTGCCTCCTTGTGCTCCACGTGCTCTCCCGACAGGTTCAGAGGAGGGCAGACATGCCAGGGAGGTGGGGTGCATCTGTCACCCCAGCCCTAGGGAGGCTGAGGCAGGAGAATGGCTATGAGTTTGAGGCCAGCCTGGACCACATATTGAGATCCCATTTCAGAAAAAGATAGACTCACTATTATCATGATAGTTATAATTCTAGGACCAATATCATTGCTTGGACATACTCGCTCCCTAGAATAATGCTAGAGCTATCAGGACAGGCACCCCATAAATGTTCTCCATGGACCAAGTAAAGGACTAATAGTAAAAGATTCAGTTGCTTATAGGTATAGCGTACATGCTACAGAATACAAAGAAATGTACAGTTCCTTGCATTTGTTTTAAACGTATGTCAAATGCGATTAACAGCAAGCCTTATGGAGGCTCCGAGGGAAATGTCACCAGGTCCCACTCACAGGACAGCAGGGCCCAAGCCTGTCCTCTGTACTGGGGACAGGGTGAGTGGTGTGCTCTGTTGCACTCCAAACCCCAGTGCTGTTGTCCACTGTTATGGTTTGTATGTACTTGTCCCCCCAAAGCCTCATGTAAATCATGGGGCTGTCAAGCGAGAGGCTTGTGGGGCGGAGCCAAAGGACCAGATGGGGGTGGGGGGCTTGAGGGGTGGGGCCGAGAGGCAAGAACCCTGGAAATGACAGCACGCGCTGTCAGAGGTTCTTCCCCACTCAACTCCAGGCGGTGGTTTCTCAGAGATATGGAGCAAATCACCCGGGACATGGCAGCATAGAGTCTCAAGGTCTTGCTATGTAATTCAGGCTGCTTTAAATTATGAAACCTCGGGCCGGGTAAATAACTCCGTGGCACAAGTGCCTGACTGGCAAGTGCAAGATTGTGAGTTTGAACCCCTGTCCCACAAAAAAAAAAGAAAAAGAAAAAGAAACCTCCAGCAACTGTGAGCTAAATAAATCTTTCCTTCCCTAAGCTTGCGTGTTAGGTATTTGCCCTAGCAATGAGAGAAAAGTAACTAAGACATGCACAATGAGGAGTACAGAGTGCAGCTGGCAGAGCAGAGCTCAGCCTGAAGGGGTGAAGACCGGGCTTCTCCCTCAGCGTCTGCACAGCTGGGGCAGGGATGGATGCTGCAAGGTGGTCCTGGAGGTGGGCACGGCACAAGCTTCGGGACAGGACCCGCCTCCCTGCAGCGGTGCAGCAGCTGGGGCTCTGGAGGTGGAGTGGACAGAGACGCCCAGATGGCCAGGCAGTGGCAGCAGTCAGGGCGGCGTGAACGTGAGTGACAGGGGCAACTGGCAGCCAGGAGGGCACTGGGGGCAAGGTCACACCTCCAGGGCCATGAGACCCAGGCCAGGGCCATCCAGCCGTGGAACTGAGCTGGTCACCTAGGGGACACTCGAGTTTCCTCTTAGCAGTGCACCAGCAGCCATAGCCACAACAGCTGCCTGACGCTGGGCACACCAAGGAGCAGCGCCTGATGCCCCTTGTTTTTCCTCAGCCTTGGGGTTAACCCCAGGGGCCCCAAGCTACAGCTCCTGTCCTTTCTAGTTTTTAAACTTTGAGAAGGATCTTGTTAAGTCACTCAGTTGCCCAGGCTGGGCTCACATCTGTGATCTTCCTGCCTCAGTTTTCCCAGAGTGCTGAGATTATAGAGGTGTGTCACGTCTGGCTTTTTTTGTTTTGTTTTGATTTGCTTTGCTTTTTTAAACTTTTCCACTTGTTCAAACCTTGTACTCTGACAAGGACGGTAGACTGATGAGATGAAGGAATCTAAACATGGCTGGTGGCAAAGTGAAAGACCACAGACCCCACTGCTAACACAGTACCATTTTTACACCTCATGAACAGTCACTTTTGTCCTGCAAGCACAGAAGCAGCTGCCAGTGTCCCCGCTGGGGAGAGAAGATGGGAGTGCATCGTGTTCTCCACCACCTCCAGCCCCTTTACCATCTGCTTAGACCTGGGCTGGACGTAAGCACGAGTGGCTTTTATGTTGATGAGAACAGGATGTGAGGGCTGGGGAGACAGCTCAGGGGCACAGCGTCCGCTGGTAAGCACAAAGTTGTGAGTTCGATTCTTGGTACCGAAACATAAAATAAAAAATAAAAATAAAAATAAAATAAGAACAGGGTGGGTTAGAAAATCTTCAGAAGCACTGGCGCTAGCGTGCTTCTGCTGTCCCACTGTGGTGCACACGAAGGCAGCCTGCACGTCCTTTTCCTTAGGCAGATCCGTGCTCTGTCCTCTCCTGCACAGGGCTGCTGTGTGTACTCCACACGCCCAGGAGCCAGGCGGCCGCTGTGGACAACCCTGCCCACTCCCTAACAGGTCTGCTTTTCAGCACATTTTTTTTTTTTAACTTATTTAGATGAATGACTTCCTTAACATTCAGGCCTAATTTTTTCCTTTTGGTACCAATCAGACACTGGACACACGTCCTTCATACCCAACTGCATCACTCCCCACCCCAGCTGTAACTTTTTTGAGACACAGTCTTGCTAAGTCACCTAGGCTGGGCTCACACTTGCAATCCTCCTGCCTCAGCCTCCTGGCACGCTGGAACTGCAGGTGTGTGCTACCAGGCCCAACTCAGGCAGTGAAATATTTAAGTGTAACTCCCAGCTGTGCTTTTAAGTTGGTTCTCTGATCCCTGGTCTTGCATGGTCCGGCCTGCCACACCGGCCCGCCACACCGGCCCTTCCCCAAGGTGTGCTCAGCTAGATACCAAGTCCCAGTGTGGTGGCACATGCCAGTAATCCCAGCACTGGGGAGGCTGAGAACAGGAGGATCACTACTAGTCTGAGCTGCATAGTGAGACCCTGTACCAAAAAAGGTTGGTTCTTTGGAATGCGCCTATGTATTTCCCAGACGACTCATAGCTAATTTCTGCAACCATTTCGACTGTGTTTTCGGTTTTGAACTCTGCATGCCCCTCATTTCGTTTTCCTAAACAAAACCTCCGCCTTTTGCTGAACTCCTTAAAGCCTGGTGCCAAGAACGAACCGATCCCTGATAGCGTGCAACCAGCAGGTACTCTGTCCCCTCCCGTGTCATTACTCAGTTCATACAGATGAAGTGCAGCTTTGGTCAAAGGCTCTGAAACCTGGAACAATCCTCAAGTCTTGCAGCTTAACATCCAGCAGGCAAGCCTGACAAAACCAGCTGCAGCCTTCAGGGGCCCCAGCCCCAATTCCAGGTCTCTAAAGCGGGTAACGGCATGCCCTAGGACTCTCTGTGCATCTTCACAACCCCATGAATGGACCCCTGAGAGGTGCCAGCGACGTGCGCGTCCTCAGCAGAGCATGGCTGTGACTTAGAGACACAGCAGCAGCTGCAGTGCCGCCCTCTTCCTGTCTTTCTCACCCCACCTGTGTCCCTCAGCAAAAAAAGACATAATTGCTTTGGTCTAGGATACAATGACAGAGGTACTGGGAGGCGCAAGAGCCAAGGTTATCCAAACACGTGAGCCCACAGGAAGCGACAGGCACCATCTGGGTGGTGTCACCAGGTGTCTGGGAGCCCGGAGGAGACTCCTGAATGACTGGGCAGGTGGGGGGTGACTTGGAGACAGAGCAGACGCGAGTGAGGCGTTGGAGCAGCGAGAGGCTGATGCCCAGGCCAAGGATGGCCTCTGTGGTGGGCTCAGCAGGGGCAGGGTGGCGGGGCTCTGTGGACAGGGAGGGCGTGGAGGAGATGGCAAGAAATCAGGCTTGACAGGCTGGGGAGATAGCTCCGTGACACAAATGCCTGCCTGGCAAGTGCAAGGTTGTGAGTTTGAACCCTGGTCCCTCAAAAAAAAAAAAAAAAAAGAAAAAGAAAAAGAAATCAGGCTCGGCAAGTGGCAGTGTGGGAGCCATGAAGGAGGGCCATGTGTCCCCTGCTGAGCATCATCAGGATGGGCGGACATGTGCCCCTGACAAGACACAGAGGCACCTCCCCTTGCACATGCCCTGTAAGGCGACTGTTTTCTTCCCTGCAGATGGGGACAGATGTGCCCTGCTCTTGAACCTGGTTCCTGGAGACCACGATGGCTATTATAGTGTGACAGTTTTAACACTAACTTCCAGGGCTCGGTCACAAAAGGTGGCACAGTTATCATTAACACCTAGTGCAGGGGTGACCCGGGGGTGACCTGGAGCCACGGAGGAAGCGTGGGCAGCTCGTGTGAACAGGTGCACAGCTATGGAAATCCTCTCTCGGACGTGGGGGGTGGGTTTGCTCGTGAGCCCTGCACTGTCAGACAGGAGAAGCAGCGAAAGGGGCAGGTAGCACCGCCCGGGTGAGGAACAGGAGCCGCGAGCCGAGGGAGAACCCGAAAGGCCATGTCACACAGATGAGTAGGACACAGGCGCCGGCGCCCGGGCCAGAGGACAGAGACGAGGCTGCCTTCCACACTCTCTGGGTTCCAGCTGTGGAGGAAACACAGCAGGAGAAAGGGGCAGTGGGAGAGGAGTTCCAGGTCAGACTGTCCACAGCCTCGGAGAGGCCTGCGGTGTGGGGCCAAGCCGGCCTGCTGGCCCCTGAGGGCTCCGGCCCTGCCCTTCAAGGCCCTGTTCCTGGGGGGAACGGGAAGAAGAGTTCTGATGTCACAGGGGCTACAGTCAGGACCCCAAGCACTGACCACTGGGACCTGGGGGAGTGTCCAGCCAGCAGCAGCGGCTGACACCGACGTGGTGACAATGAGCACGACCAGTGGTCACGCATGCTGCTCCCAGGCCGGGAGGTTCTTTGTGCCCGCGGTGCAGGGCATCAGGGCTTTAAACAAAAGCTGTTCCCATGGCACCTACATGCACCTCGGGCGCACGGCTCGGTCAACCGTTAAGTCCATGTGGATGCTAGCAATAGACCTGCCAGCCTGCACTGAACAGGACAGGAAATCCAGGCTGTGTCTGCTTCTGCCGCTGCCTCCCTCCCCTCAATGGCTGAGTGGTTTTAATTAACAGCTCCCGCAGAGGAAGCCAAAAGCCACTCGATTAATAAAGCTCTAACTGTCTGTGCACGGCTCAGAGGTCTGGGGTGGTGCCGAGCTTATAATTGTGGGTTCTGCTTGGGTTCGCAGCAGGCAGAGGAGGATCAGGGGAGTCGAATTTCCTCAGAGAAACTCAGGTATCACAGCAGCCAAGGCTGGCGGGGAGACTGCAGGGGGCTGTGATGCCCCCACCGGCGACACTTCAGAGCAGGACACCCACGGCGGGAGGCGGGGCTGGCCTGAACCCCCCTGCTTGGCCAGCTTGTACATTTTCATTTCCAGCCCACTCAGGACCAGTGAGGGCCGTGTGACCCCCTGTGGACAAGCGCCCGGGGATGTTGATACAAGTGTTTCTCATGCAGCAGTAGAGACCTTCGATGTCAGAAGGCTCTGGAGGTGGAGCGGTCCCACCTTCACCCCACCGCCGGCCTTCGGGCCTCACTCGCAAGCCTTCTCAGCTACTAAGACGCTGCGCAACCTGCACCCCAAGCCTCGCCCTCAGCGCAGCCTTGCTGCTCCACTGCTTCTTCATGCTGCACCCCGGGGGGCTGCCAACATCCGGGGTGCAGCAGGCGGCGCTTGCTTGCATTCCTGTTCTCTCTACAGACACCGAGCACGCGTCCGGCTGCAGTGAGAATTCTGCAGTGCACCCGGGAACACAGGGTCTGAATGCAGCCTGTGGAGCTGTCGCTTCTCGCTGTTACCACCCATGTGACCCCACCACATCGCTTGACCTCTTGGGGGCCTCCTGCCTTCACCAGAGAGCCGGTGCCACAGTCATTCTGTCCCGTGTTTGTTTCTCTCTCTTTTTTTTTTTTTTTCAGGACTGGGGTTCAAACTTACGACCTTGCACTTGCCAGGCAGGAACTTGTGCCACAGAGCTATCTCCCCAGCCCCTGCCCCATGTTTCTGACAATTTCTTCATCCAAGAACGTATCAGGACAGGTGAATGGGTGGTTACATACACTGAGCTCTGGGTCTGGCACACAGCCCCGAGATACAGCACGGCCAAGCGCAGAGCCCCACCTCCCTCTTTCCCCAAGATCAAGGAGTAGATGCAGGCTTGATTTATAGTAGGGAGGCTCTGGAGACAGAGGGCCTGTCCTTAGCCTGGGAATCTTATTTCATTGTTGGGTCTCCCAAGTCGCCAGCCCACCGGAGGTGTCCACGCCAGCATCTGCCTCACGTGGTAGTTATTCCAAGACTAAGACAGAAGGTCAAAGCCTCCATTTTTCAGGGAGATTTCTTACTGGGACCCTGGGGACTGGGACAGAAATGCAATGGTTCTTCCCAGCAGGCTTGATTTGTGGTCCTACCTGAGGTAGCACATTTGCTTTGAGACCTGGCAGATGTTTATCCAAGAGTACGTGCTGCTCTTTTTGTCCCTGGGCCCCAGGTAAGCATCCTCCTGTCCCACACTATAACCTGCCCACAGAGTGGGAGGCTAAGTGTCCACATAGCTTGGCTAGCCCTTGAGCTCCAAACACTGAGCCGCAAGGTCGGTATCTAAAAAACTAACATGGAAACCAGTAGCGTCTGCGTCGAGTAGCTTAGGGTCCACATGTGGGTGGGCATCATCTCAGCCACACTGTGGCTCTAAGAGGAAAAGACGCCAGACAGCCCCTGGGTGGCAGCTGCAACACCAGATAGCCACCCCCCACCCCGCCCCTCTCCAGCCTGTTGCCTGCCCTGAAGCTGCTAGAGTTGCCAGTCTGCACAGCAGCCCCAGTTTCTTAAAATTACCTCACGTTCCTCCTGCTCTCCGCTGCTCTCTGTTCCCTCGGTTTCTCTAGGGATGCTGAGCTCAGGTACAGGCCACTTGTGTACAGCCAAGTGCCACCTGGTCACTGCCCTCAAGAATAAGCAGCTGGGTGGCACCGCCCTCAGCCCCCTTTGCTCCTCACTGCATGCCTACGAAGGGGGTCACCACCCACAGGAAGCAAGCTCAGAACAGGAATCAACTTCCCAAACAAGTACGCAGGCCCCACTTTCTTCCCACCTCAAGGGTCTTCCCAGACATCAGATCTCCAGAAAGCACAAGGCTTCTCAGGCCCCCAAGAAGCCCCGGGGTCCTTATCTTGATCTGAGCCCAGCCCCGTGGGCCTTGCTGCTGAGTGCTTCAATATGGATTTGGTGTCTGAGGGCCAAGGCACTCCCAGCCTCCTCCAAATGTTCTGTCTCCACCTTGTCCCGAACGCGGCATCTCCACCTTGCCATCATAAATCTGTGGAGTCCCGCTAGCTGCTGGCCCTTGGAATAGCTAGGAGGAAAGGTCCAACCTGGGTGATATAAACAAACGTGGACTAGGTTGTGCCTCTTGCTGAGAGCAAGGCAAAAGCTTCTTGCCAGACAAATAAACAGTAGTACTCGACCTGCAAGCCTTCCACTCTCTGCTCAGAGTACATTTATTTGCAAAGTATCAGGCAGACAAAGGAGGGGCCACAAAACGGGAGGTCACCTTTTTACTCCTTCCATGGGCTTAACATAATTACACACAGGGACCTGTAGTTTCCCTTTTCTAAAATGAAGACAGCGCCATATAAAGCCAGAGTTTGGGAGCTACTAAAATACCCAGAACTCCAAAGGGAGCAGCACACAGCAGCCGTGGTCCCTGGCCATCCAACAAGGGTGGAATAAGGGTTTCCTGTGTGTGAGAACCACCCCAGTCTCTACGAGCCTCGGGCACTGAGCTGTACCCTAGAGGCAAGCTTGAAGAGTGGGATGTCGGGACAGAGTGGTGGTTTGACACTACTTCTGTGGTGGTCAGCTTGTAAGAGCCAGCTGAACTGAGTCAACAGAACGCTGGGGGTGGGAAGCCCGCTTGAGGGCCACTGCTGGTGGGGTAGGAGGCAATAGTGGAGAAGAAGAGGAGGAGAGGCTGGCGTGGAAGCTGTCTGGAGGCGCTGTTGGAACTGTGAGGGAAGCTGCTGTGGAGCTGCAGGTTCCCTTGGGCTGCTCTGCTGAAGAACCTTGTCATGCTGGCTTTCCTGATGAACTTGGCCGTTCTTAGAGGAAGAGCTCAGGACCTTGCTGTCACTGAGAATGGCTATGGTTTACTTTGGGGGAGCTCTGGTCTTCATCTTGAGCATCGTTTTCTGGCTTAAGATAAGATGGTACTCCGCTTAGCCTCCTGGAGAAGGTCGTCACGTTGGCTCTCCTGATGGGAGCTCAACTTTCTTCATCACAAGAGGAGCTCAGGACCTCGCTGTACCTGTGAATGGCCATGGGTCACTGGGGGAGGAGAGCTCTGGTCCTCCTCATCTTGAGCATCGCTTCCTGGCTCCCAAGGGGAAGCTGGTGCCCTGCTCAGTCTCCTGAGGAAGCTCTTATGAGGAGCCTTTCCTGATGGGGACTCAGCTTTCCTCATCACTGGAGGAGCTCAGGTCCTCGCCGTTGCTAGGGATGGCTGTGGCACCTGTGAGGGGAACTCTGTGTTTTTACATTGCGTGTTGCTTTCTGGCCCCAGTGCAGACCCCTCCGCCCACTGGCACAGATCCTTCCTCCCACTGGTACAGACTTCCGAGCTTCCACCGCTGACCTCTGGGCCTTCCCAGCGCAGATCTGTGAAGCAGACCCGCATGAGACACCATCGTGGGCTCGAGTCTTGCACTTGGATTCTTGGAGGGCACTGTTATGAACTCAAAGTCTCAGCTGGACTCCTGCAGGACACTGCCGCAGGATCCAGGCCCTCAGCGGGGGTCTCCGGTCACGATGCTGCTCTCTCGTCGCCTACGTGATTCTTCGGGTGACTCTGAGGAGCGTTCTTGTCGGTTTCTACCAGCCAGGGTTTGGAGACAGGCATAAGAGGAGGGAATGAAACACTCAGCGCTTTCCTTGTTCCTGAAACTGCACAGGTCTCAACGCTCACCGCGTTCCAGTGAGTCTGCTTGCGTAGTCATGGCAAGGGTGCCTCGGAAGGAAGGGTCTCCAGGGCCCGGGCACCGTGCCACACCTTGCCTGCGCCACCTCCATCCCTCCTCAGGACAACTCCAAGCACCTGTGTTCTCATTTGCTGATGTGGAGAGCCGGCTTCCAGAAGGCAGCACAAAGATGCAAGGCCACCCACAGCCCCGCAGTGTTTCCCACCTACCTCGGAGCCCCCTGTGCTGCCTCTGAATACTAACAAGAGTCGTCACCCTTGACACACAGGCTTGTCCAGGGCATGGCTGGAGGGCTGTGAGGTTGGGGACTTCCTAAAGCCCGAGTCTGATCCCATAGGCAGCCACTCCATCTAGTTTAGCAGCCAGCCCCAGATGAAGGGGACTTCAGGTGCCAGCCAGCCACAGGTGCGGGGAGAGGATGAGGTGCTACACAAGTGGGACCCCGCGGCCTCCTTCCCTTCTTTCGCTCCTGCACGGTCCTTGTGGCCCTGGCCCCGTGCCAGGTGAAGGAGCATACAGCAACGCTCCTTCAGCCACGGCCGCCCACCCCGGCGCTGCTGTCACAGTGACACACCCCTATTGCACTCGGCCTTGGTAGAGGCAGAGCCATGTGCTTTTCCTCAAGTAAGGCTGGGCTCGCACCTCCTGCAGGGGCTGCAGCTACAGGTGGTAGGTGGAGTGGGCACTGTGGTGTAACTTCTGCCGCCCTTTAGCGCAGGCCTGCCAGGCTGGGCTGCACGCAGGACGCCCTGTGGCCTTGCGGTGGTGTCCTGACATCTCACCCTCAAGGCAGAGTGCTGAACCTGGGTCGGTGTAGCCCGAGGCTTCCCTCTGTCTTACAGAGTGGGGTCTCAGTGCAGCCCCACAGAACTCATGGCTTCGGCTTGGCCTCCCTGCTGGCCATCTCAGAGCTTCCCTTTCACGCCCTAGTCCCTGACTTCCTGCTATAACCCAGGGTGTAGCAATGGTTGCTTGGCCTCAGGGCCTTCAGCCCAGGTGCCAGCATACACCAAACCCAGAACTCTGTTAGAAATGAGACTGTAGTGCCTCAGACGGGGAGCGGCCTATGCTGGTGAGCAGATGGAAGGGAAGGAGGGTCTCTGGGTTCCCCGTCCCAGTTGTTTGTCTGGTGATCTAATCACTCACACCTGTGTAGCAGACCTGCCACCCTGCACCCCTTAATTTGTCCAGCACACTCCCTCCAGGGTCCATTTGTATCCTTTTTGATGTGATTCACAACAAACCAACAATGCAATTACAATGTCCCCTGAGTTCTGTAAGCTACTACAGTGCACTAGCAGACCAGGGGACCTGGGAAAGGGTGCCAGGAACCCTGGTCATAGGTTGCAGGACAGAAGTGTGGGTAATCTAGGAACCCGCTACTTCCTGTGGCATCAGAAATGCAGGGCAGTGGCCTTGTGTTCGTCACCCATGGGGTCTGGGGTAGCTCTAGGTAGACGATGTCCAACTGAACTGCAGACCCACCTGGGTAGATGAACTGGTGGCATGTCAGGAAAAGGCCTCCGTATTTGGTGGCTCATGTCCTGGGCGTGGAGACCAGGAGACAGCGTCCATTCACTGCCTTCGGGCTCCCTGGCCAGGCCCGGTGCCTACCGAGCGAGTCTCCACCTTCCCTTGATCACTCATCTCCCACCCCACCAAGCACAGCCTGGTGGCCGGGTGAACCTCTGTGCTGTGCAAGAGCCTAACCCGGGATTACCACTGCAGGATCAGCCCAGAGACTCAAGAACCTCGCCCCTTCTGCCGCACCCTGCTGGCACCTGCTGTGGATCAGGGCCTTTCAGGAGGGGCTGATCCTAATCCCCCAGGTGCATGCCGCTGGCTTCCTCTCCTATCAGGTTGCTAGGACAACGGCCTGCCAGGGCCATGCGGGGTCTGGTCTGCAAAGCTTCAGGAAAAAGCCAGCAGATAAGCGAAAGCCATTCATTCTCCCAGGCTGTCAATGTGCCATTCTGCAGCCCGCTGTGCTCTGTGGCGCCTCGGCAAGCCAGCTTTTTGTCATTGTCACCAAATACCCAAGAAGATCAACTTGAAAGAACTAAAAGAACAAAGGTTATTTCAGCTCCCAGTACCAGAGGACCCAGTCCGCGGTCACTTGAGTGCATGATGACGTAGGACATGGGGGGGGGGGGGCTGTGGTGGAGCACACTGGCTCATCTCATGGGGGCCCGGAGGCACAGTGGGTGGAGCCCCAAGTCACTTTCCAAGCCACGGCCCCACCTCCGCAAGCTCCCCACTTCCTGCAGCGCCACCAGCTAGGGAGCAGTCTTCGACACAAGAGGCCTTGGGGACCTTCCAGATGCAAGCCCTCAACGAGAAGTATTCGATTCACGGCATATTCACTGCATTGAGTGGAAGAAGGAAGTGGAACAGGAGCCTCTGGCTGCCGCGGTTCCACTTGGCAAAGGGCCGTAGGGCTCCAAGCAGCTCTCTCCTGCATGCTTTCAGTCTTCCAGGGACAAAGCAAGACCCAGGGGATTCCGGAGAAAGGCCACTCCCTCTGCTGTCTCGGAGGCAGAGAGGGGGTGACAGCAGGTAACGGGGAAAGCTGCGCACAGCGCGCAGAGCGCCAGCTTCCTGTCTCCCCTCACACACACAGCAGCCTCAGCCTCCGAGGTCCGACCATTTGTGGAGGGATCTTCAGGAGGCAATCAGAAGACACTGAAAGGAGAAAGCCCCGTAACGGGGCTGGCCTAAAGGTTTCCTAGGGATCGCCCCTTGGCAGGAGGTCAGTGCTCCCCAGGAGACGCTAGGCGTCCACTCTCCTTCCCCCCTGGGGCTGAGCGGGTTCTGCGACGGCAGCCTCAGGTGCCTGCGCTGCACCCTGACCTACGGGCAGTGTCTGTGCCCTCAGCTGCGGCTGGACTGATGGACCCAGCTGTCAAAAGCTGAAGAGGAGACTGCCCACCCTGCTTTCTCAAAACTGCGTTCAAGGCCCTTGGCGAGGAGGCGCTTGAATTCAGCGTCCTCACCCCGAGCTACACTAGCCTAACGCTAACGGAAAGCTGTGGAAGCCAGAGACGAACATCCTGTTTTGGCCACTAGAGGGACCCCGTGGGCCGGATTGCTCTCCTCCAAAGGCTCTATAAATAGAAGCGCCGGGCGGCGGCAAGTTCTGAATTCCCAAGGTTCTGCCAGGATGAATGAATCCCACTGTTCCTTACAGTCTCGGCTTGGGCAAATAAAGAGACCTGGTGGGGAAAAGACGCACGCACATACGCACGCACACGCATACGCACGCACGCATGCGCACGCGAGAGCAAGTGTCCTTCTAAGCATCCTAGATTCTCCATGCAGTGCCAGCCTCTAGCTCGGATTTTCAAAGGGCCCAGCGGGGTTGACTCCCACGTGTGCGGGCCCTGAAGATCGCACCATCTTACACCAGCCAGACCCTCTTAGTCCTTCAAGCTAAAGCCTTAGACGCTGTATGCGTAGACCAAGACTCCCAGCTACACCCAACACAGGGTCCAGGAGACGGAGAGAAACGCTGGCTCAGCGGGCTGGGCTCCTGCGGACAGGTTTTCCAGGGGGGTTGGCACCTGCCCCGGCGCAGGGCTCTAATATGGGGACTGGCGGGTGGCCTGAGGTGGTGGAGAGGGAGTAGGTGGCCGCCTAAATCAAGGGAGTCGGGTGAGGCCGGCAGTACTGTAAGCCTTCCCTGCTTAGCTAAGGAGTTCAGATCTGTCTCCAAAAGCCATGGACACCTTCAAAACTTCCTGGAAAAATTTCTGATGTGAAATTTAAATGATCTTTTTTTCTTTTCTCCTCAAAGGGATGGTTATTTATATATTGAAAGATTATACAGCTTAGTGCATCCTTTGAAAAGAAAAAAAAAAGTCCTCCGGCACATATGGGTGCTAAGTGTACCCTTGTAATTTTTTTCTGTACCATATGGTGCGCTGAGTTCTTAGACCATGAGCACAGGATTGAATTCAGAGATCAAAACGTAATAATAAGAGACATACTTGTCTGTTATTCTAATTTATTTCCAACCATAGCCCACGCCCAATTTATCAACCTAATAAGGGTGAGCTCAGATGACAGCTTGTGAAGTTGATGTGCCTGGCGCAAGCTGGGAGCAGCACAGGGCTTGGGTAACACACACACACACACACACACACACACACACACACACATACACACCCGAGAGGCACGGTCCACCAAGCTCTAGCTGAGCTCCAGCCCGCCCTTGGGACAGGTCAGGACACACATGGGTGCCTGGCACCCACACCCAGTGACAAATGCAAGCAACACATCACAAAATAGCTGCCGCTGCAACCTGAGGTCCAGGACCACTTTCCAAAACAAAGGTCTTCGGTTTGCAGAAGCAGTGCTGCTGTGCACGTCAGGGTTCCCAGCTGCACATCCTGCCACTGGGGCGTGCAGCCTCCTCAGAGACACGTCACGCACACACTGCGGCGGGGTTTTCAGTAAGCCAAATGAACGCCACATGCAAACTTTCATCATTACGTGATTTCTAAGTGCCCGAGTGAGGGCCTGGTGGACATGTTGTGTTTGTTAGACAGTGGCCTTTAATCAAATACAGCTTCCCCTCTGGGCACTTCCTGAGGGCATCAGAAACCATCACACAGTGATACAGGGATGCCCGTGCTTATAGCAGCCCAACTCATAGTGACTCAGTTTTGGAAGCAGCCTTTTTGTCCATTAACAGATAAATGGGCAAACTGTACATAATGGAGTACTACTCAGCTACGAACAAGGGTACATTTTAATATTTGTAGGAACATGGATTCATCTTGAGAGTGTAATGTAATAAACCAGACACATATGCTTAAATACACCACGGTTTTCCATGTAAAAGCAATTGTGATAAAAACACTCATACGACCTGCAAGCACGAATGAATGAAAACGACAATTTTAAAATATCAAATATAACCTCGAAGAGAAATACTACTGCAGAAAGTCAAGACCTGGGTTGCATGCTTCAAGGCTTTGGGAAGCTAGAGGCTTGAGGTCACGGGGCCCGCGGGTGGCGAGGCAGGCTGTCCCCCTCCTTCCCTCCCACCCCAGCAGCCCCCACAATGAGTCACCTAGCAGATTCTGAGGAACAGAACAAGCAGCCCACTTTTGGATGCTCACAACCTGTGTAGTCAATACAAAGGGTAGGGAACCACAGGACGTTAAGGGAATTTCGCCCTGGCATCAGCAGGGAGAGGCACACGGGGAATCTGGCCTTGCGACAGAAACTGGGGCTTTCTCACAGCCGGAGACATGCTGAGCGAGAGTTCTAGAATGTTCCGAGTAGAGGGAGGCTGGAATGACACCTGGGCTCTCCTCACTGGAAAGGTACATTTCTATGGCACAAGGAACAGGGGAAGAAAAACCAGACCACAGCTCTCCAATTTCAGCAACTGAGTGGTCTGTTTACATTTCTGTTCTTTTATCTATACTCGCTCCAAGCGCTATCTCACATGCTAAAAATGTAAGCTTACAGCAGACACCGAAATGTAAACACGTGCTTGTGAGCTCGGGTTTGCGTAGCCAAAGAAACCAGCAGCTTCTCCCCAGGCCCTCTGACCTGAGTTTGGGCTGTCCCTATGTCTCCACCTTGTGGTCACCGCTAGCATTACAGCAAAATTAATTCCCTGACCATTGATCTATGCAGACAGGTTGACAGATCCAACAATAAAATAAGCTATTTGAGGATTTTAAAAAGCCTCTAAATAAGGGCCAGCGAGATAGCTCAGTGGTCTAAGTGCCCGCTTAGGCAAACGCAGGGTCCAGGGTTTGATCCCCGGCACCACATGCCACACGCAGCAAGACCCTCTACCAAATACGTTTAAAAAAAAAACAGCCTCAAGATAACCATAATTAGGGTTAGTACTAAAATGAAGATTCTAATGATGGACACCAGAAGTCTTCCAAACCTTAACAGAAGACTACGTTATGTGCAATTTTGTCTTAGCAATAAGTGACTAATGCTGTTTTATGTTTAGGGCAGACTAGAAACACAAAGGATGCTCTGAGTTGACAAGAATTTATCTGTGCCTTAGCTTTCCCAGACACCCACGTAGCAGAAATTGTTCTACTGTAAGCATTCGGTGCTCCTGCTTTGCAAGACTTCGTTACCACATGGTTCTAAGTGACAGGATGAAAACAAATCCAGCTCTATACCTATCCTTTTAGTCAGGTAACGATATTTTTAAGTGGCACACACCTGTCACCCAAGCAGTCCTGGAGGCTGAGGCAGGAGGACTGAAGGCTCAGCCACAGCCTGTGAAATTTAGCAACTATCTGGCTAAGACGTAACTCAGAAGGAAGGTCCCACATTCGATCTCCAGCACTGCAGAAAGCAGACAGAAAACGTCTAGAACTATGCCAAACTAAATTTTCTGGCTGTTGTGCGACCTCCTCGGCCAAGCATCTGATCTGGGGGAGATGCTCAGGCTACGGGATGAAGACTCCCTGGCTCTCGGGGTCCACCTCCTGCTCACTGTGTAACCCTGGGCCAACAAAGCCAGGTTTCTTTCCTTCCTGGGTTTCTTTCCCAGTCTGTGAGATGGGGGCTGCTGTGAGGGTCGAGCAAGAAGATATGGGTGCGGCAGAGGGCTGGGTACAGGGAAGTCAGACAGAGCTGAGGTCAGGAGGACACTGCCTGGCCCACGGAGCCCCTGACCACTGAGTGCCTGGGAACCAGCAAATGAGTACTAGTCATGTCTGTAATTTTGGTTGCTAGAACAGTAGTGGTGCAAAAGACCTTGAAGAACTTCTGGGCAAATCACAGTAGAAATGAAGAAGCCTCAGTGAGTGGGACAAAGCCATGCACCTTAAGTTCACCCAGCGACCTCGCTGCACCACACCCAGCAGCCAGGCCTCCTGCTACCCGCAGCCCGGGCTTCTCCCCTGCCAGGACACCTTAAGGGCTGCTGAGCCTCAGCTTTACATGCGAACAGACTGGGAGAGCTGAGGGCGGGTCTGTGGCTTCTTCCACGCGCCCACCCCTGCGTTCATCACTCCAGGAATACTTGCAAGCCCCTGAGGTGCATGACATGCAAGGGGATCCGCAGCCAACAAGCGGCAGCACGCTCTGGCTCCAGGAGCCACCACTGCAGGCAGGGGGCCGGTATGGCTGCTCTAAGAGATGAGCGCAGAATCGGGACAAGTTGAAACCCGGTAAGCTTTTCAAAGAGCCCCACACACAGTGAGGCAGATGGTTCAGCCGGGGCCAGGACAGGAGCTACTTCACACCCGATGGTGAAGCTGCTGTCTGCATGTGTGACAGGAGGCAACCACCCAGGCGGGGTTCTGCGGGGTACAACCCAGGTCCAGAAGGAGCGCGCTAACTGGGGCTCAGAAAACTCAGGAGCCCAAATGGTAGCAAGGACAGCAGCGGCGGGAGCCAGGTGGGATGGGACCTAGGGGTGGGTCGGGGCCAGGGCCTGCGGGACCACGGGGACTCTGCGCCCAGTGCGAGGCTGAAGGAGGGACTGGCACAGAAGCTTTATTTTCCAGGGTCGCTCGGCAGCTGGTGGGGCAACACGGTTGCTTCCCAAGCCCACGCACTGGGGTCTGCTGACGCCCGGCTGGGTTTTGCTCCGCGCAGCAGGCAGCCTGGATCCCTGGAGAACCTGGGGAAGCCAGGAGGAGGCCCCGGCACTCACCCGCTGGTGATGTCATCGGCCCGGATGTTCTTGCTTAGGACGTCTCCGTCACTCATGTAGCCAGGCGCGTCCACGCCGACGCCCTCCAGGTCCGCCTCCTCCCCTGCCTTGTCCGAGACGTCCACGTGGCAGACGCTGCTGCCCCGGGAGGCCAGCTGCCTCCGCAGGGGCGCCGAGTACACGTAGCGGCCTGACTCGGCGCTGATGAACCGGCTGGCGTTGGCCCGAGGCGGGTACCCGTTGCCCATGGAGGGGGCGTCTCCCGCCTGCAGCCGGGGGCTGGACTGGCCGAGTCTCCAGGACAGAGGGGTGGGCCTGCCCGTCAAGCTGAGGATGCTGCGGCCACTGATCTCTGTGGTGACATTG
>PVKN010002406.1:0-33852 GCA_004027915.1 Capromys pilorides | reverse complement strand
GATGCCAAAGTTCCTCCACAGCCCTTGCTGAGTGCAGAACGCAAAGCCAGCATGTAGGAGACGAGCCTCCAGTGCCCATAGCTAGAAACACCGAGTCAGCGTGTTACAGCTGCAGGGCACAATACACAAGTCAAGCCTTGACTATCACTTTTAACTTGACACCCCGATCTTGGTGTCAGCATGCGCTGTCGTCACACAGATGCTGATTTCTCCAAGGCCTTGCTTCCTGGGAATGTGACTGTGCTTTGGTTGCCCTTGACTACAGTGGGATCAGGCAGGCAGGAATGCCTTTTGTCTTGATTGAAACCCTCCGCACTCATTTGCTTTCGGCAGCATGCAGGGTCCTGGTTTAAAGAGGGGGTGAAAGGGCTTAAATGTCTCCAAAGGTTTCTGAGACGCAGGACTTCTCAAGGGAGAAATGATGATGATTTCAGGGTAAAGGAATCAAAAGCACATGTACTGCCTTTCTCTGCACATACAGAGTGACTTAAAAATGAAGGAAAGAAAGCGTTAGGAAAAACAGTTTTGAGTTTCGTTGAACCAACATTGGAAAAATGCAGCAAGACTCTTTCCAAATCCAAAGCAGAACCGTGTCTTTCCACCTCTGTGGGAAATTCTGGTTTGGAAACCCGGTCTCCAGGGGCTGCCAAGAGTTCCGGCCACAGCAGCCCCCACTACACACGCACACACACATGCGCACGCACACACACACACACACACACACTCTGAATATAGAAGGAGATAGTCCCAAAGTCACCATTCCAGATCTAAAAGTCCAAAGAGGCAAGAGAGAAAGGGCCTAGGCTGGCAGTATCCCTTAGTATCTGTTTGCGATGGAAGAAAAAAACCTGTACTTTGATGAGCGAGAGCATGCATGGGCCTCGGCTAGACAGGATTCCTTAGGGAAGCAGAAGCTAAACGGGATCAGAGACTTTCGAAGGATACAGAGGCACGAGGTCACGTGAAGGTCTTTAGCTAGGCCCTGGTGCTCTTGACTCCTGCTGTCCTGCTAATACGTGACTTCTAAAATTTTGACCTCCACTTTTCCCTCCCTTCCTCATCACATCTATTCCTCTTGAGCACCATAGGGGAAAGGCGCTAACATTCAATCTTGAGTCTCTGCTGGGCAGCATCTGGCAGCTGGTCACTAGCCTATGAGATGCTACCTTTGGCTGAGTGTCAACGTCTAACCCAATCAGCTGTAGCCACATGAAAGCAATATACTTTATCTTAAGACATCCAGTACAAAAGGAGCAACTACTTCCTGCCACTCTGTTTAACGGGGACTTGAAAGGAGAACTGAAAGCCCACCTCAGGCCCTTATGGTGCCCCAGATCCTAAAACAAAGGCCCAAGAGTCTGGGGTAGAGCATCACCGGCTGAAAAGGAAGCACTGGGCTGAGAGAGGCATGTGTGTATATGAAGAGTGATGCTAAGCTTTGATTAGGCTAAGCCTATTTTGTAAGTCTGCCTGGCCTTTTAAATCCCAACTGTCAGGGAAGCCTCTGCTTTCCAGGAAGTTATTCCCATCAGCAGTTGTTTCTGTAATTGTGGTTGTTATGAAACCTTTTATTTTGAAAACACATTTCAAAACAAGGCTTCTTGCGCACTCAGCTTTCTCTGGTCTACGAGGAGCAAAATGGCGCAGATGTTTCCCTGTGGCCTGCATATTGGCGTATTATCCCTGCAGGCCATTTGAGTCCCCAAATCCATCTGCAGTCACCATGGAAAAATGCAGAGGCACCGTGTGGGGAGAAGCATGTCAACTCATCCCAAACACTCTGCTTCAGCCAGCTCCCTGCCCAACACATGGCTGGGCCATGACACAGTGCCCTGCTCCTCAGAGAATAATTCATTATGTAATTAAAAGTTTTTCATCCGAGTTGATTTCTAAAGCAACTGCTGGTATAACACCAATTAGGAAACACTAACAGAGGAGGAGCCAGGCCCTGACGTCAGGCTCACACCCACAAGAGTTTACAGGAGTTGTCAGATGCTCATACCACGGACCCTGACAGAATGCTGGGCAAGAAACAAACGGCGCACTCTTCAGGCTTGAAGGACCTTTCTGGAGAGGGCCTGTTCCCACAGACCAAGTTCTCAGAGCAGGAGGGTGGAGTCATGAAAAGAAATGGGCTTTGAGAGGAGACCGGCATGGGCTCTAATACACTACTCTGTTACCAACTGTGGGACCCTGGGCACGTCACTGTGCCCCCAGCCTCGTTTCTTCATTGGAGGGATGGCTTTCACACTACTCATCTACTAGACAGGGTCACAGATAAGAAGAAAATAGCGCAGGCACATTGTAGGTTGAGCGTGAAAGCTTATTAGCGTTACCACTGCGGCGTGAGTTGGGAGCCTATGGGCCCATCAGTGGCACATCTGCCCAAGGATCTCAGAAGAGAAATGGACATTATTGAGATGTGGGACATTGCTCTCCTCAGACAACTCAGCAGTTACTACCACCAAGCGCTTCCCCCGATCCCTCTTGGCTCTCATCCATGATGGATTTGGCTCACAAAACTCTTCCTAAGCTTCTGTTCTTTTTTAAATTTTCTAAAAATTTATTTGGTATAGGGTCTCACTACACAGCTCAGACTTATAGTGATCCTCCTGTCTCAGCCTCCCCAGCACTGAGATTACAAGCGTGTGCCACAATTCCCAGTTTCGGTGGCCTGCATGGCACACCCAGGGTTCTGGGGCTAGCATAGCACGCAGTACCAGGGATTGAACCAAGGTCCTTGCACTTGCGAAGCAGGTGCTTAGGCTGCTGAGCTATTTCCCCAGCCCCTAAGCTTCAGTTCTTAAGGAGCTCGCTCTGGAGAGACAGGACAGACAGGAATCCACAAGCACAGGACCACCTGATCAGAGAGATGAGAGATGCAAACACAGTGCTTTGGGACACACAGAGAAAAGATCATGGACAACTTCCTGCAGTGCAGAGGCATACGGAAGGGAGACATTTCTAGATGGATCAGGCAGGATGAGCAAGTAACATCACAGTGATCAGATGATGAGGCGGCAGCCATGGGGGAGTCGTTAGCTACAGGGTTAAGAAGCTTATTCTCTGGGTGGAGGTTTAGCAATCTGACAGGTGAGACTCAGGTGAGGTGGCCAACCAAGAGAAGAGGACAGCCTGATGGCTTACTTTCAGCTGATCCAGGCTTATCTTTACTCTGGAGCCAGAAGGAAACACCAATTTGACAAATGAAAAAACTTTCATGTCAAGGAATCAAATTACCTGCCGGGCAAAGCATTGTGCCATAGCCTTTCCCTTGCCTCCTCCTGAGGCAGGTCCTCATGCTAGCACACGCCACAGGGCACTGCACTGCAGAGGAGGCCAAAAATGGGCCTCAGGAAGCAGGTGGGAAACAACATCTGATGACAGAAAGCTGGCCCAACACAGTCCCTCTGCTGGTTGAGCCATCCAACTTACTAGGTCAGGGCCAGATCTTCTGCCACCTCAGAACCTCCTTGGTATCTTTCTACCTGCCACTAGTAAGGCTGACTGAGGCTCCATCTTCTTGGGTGTCAGCCCCACTCCTGTCTGATGACAGAACTGCTGTGCTCAGCTGTAAAGATGCCCACACTGTGTGCCCAGATGCCTCACCTATGGACTCAGTTTTGGAAACCAGCTGGCATGCGTCTGTCTTTATGATGCTACTATGGTGAGAGGGGAATGCTACCAGCCTGGCACAGGCTGAGAGGCCTTGGGGAAGAGACTCAGGGGTCAAATCCTAGAGATGGAGCCCACATTAGTGGGACTGCCAGCTCCTACTGTCCAACCCAAAATATCCTGTCACACTCTCTCAGTCCCTGATGACTTCTGTGACACAATAAGAGAAGGTGAGCTAAGGCTCATGCAAAACTAAAGCTATCTGCCTCAACTGTGATGCAACAGGGAAAATGTGCCCAGCTTTCCCTCTACCCCAATTATAAGCAAAAATACATAATTTTTGCACTATAGACTTAAAGATACAATACCAGACTTGCACAATTTATATGCTCAAAAATATATACACTCACTCAGTTTAAAAGGCAATCTTTTCCTCATTACTCACTCCTAGACCTTGCCTATTCCATGATACTCCCCATCCTAGACACCTTTCTTTCTCTTCCTATATAAGAACATTAGTCAAGACTTAACTCAATCTATCCCTCCTACCTGCCCTCTACCTTCCCTAAGCTTCTGGTTGTTTCTGACACCAGGTGTCAGCTGTTGGTCTCCTTGTACCTCTGCCTGAGAGCCTGCTCAGTCCAAACTTGAAGCACTCCTCCCCACACAGCGCTGGGCACATGACAAGCACTCCTGGAAGATCACCATGATATGCAACTACCAATCTCAAGACTCTCTAATCACTAAGCAGCCATTAAGAAAGTATCTCTGAGAACAGCCTCATCAGCCCCTTTCTGAGAGATGCAGAAGCTTTTGGTTGCCCGAACCAGACAGCAAGCAAAGGGTCTGAGCTCCTGGAAAGAGCTGCCCGTATCTGGCCTTGGTGCCCTGGAAGAACCAAGACCTGCAGCTAAACTTGGCCAGCACATTCTTACCCATTCAACCCGCATCCAGGGCCCTATGCCAGTAAGCATTTGGTATTGTGTAGTAGAGAATTTATAATGGCACCCAGAAATCCAAGCCACTTGAGTCTGTGTGATGTACCATTAAATTAAAGTTTATGTGACTAAGATGGGAGCCCTAAAAAAGCGAAATCCAACACCCTTAATGAACATGTTGGTCCTTCCACAAAAGCAGCACCATCCTGCCACTGATGCCACATCAGCCAAAGACCAGCTTCCACAGCTTTGACCCCTTATGCGTTATTCTGTAGGATCAGCTTCTCACCCTCCTTGGCCACAGTTCTCTCTCACTGGGTAATCACAACTCCTCACACTCCCCAGTCCCCAGCATTGTGCCATCCACTATACCTTGTCTCCTCTAAAACATTTAAGGATGAGTCTAATCTCACAAGCCCAAAAGCCTGGCCTGTACCCTGCATGGCTAAATACCTGCCTCTGTGCCATATGCCCCTGCTCTCCCTTCCCACTGGACACTTGAAAGGCCTTTAGGACCTCTGCAAATGATGCACATATGTGCAGTGACACCTGAGTGCTAATTCCACGTCTTCTAGAATGTCTTTCCCTGAACTCCTAGTGGAACTGGATGGCTTCTTCTAGGACTTCAGGGTTCCCTCATGCCACCAAACCTCCCCTTCAGCTCAGTGATATTAACCTTCCCTGGAATAAACAACTGAAGGAATCCTTCCTGCATTCGACTCCCTCAGAGAGAACACAGTTAATCAAAATCATGTCATCTGTTTTCCAAGACCTGTCTTCACTGAGCTCAAGAACTAAAGGAAGTAGACAGGTGAGGGAGCCAGACTGCATCAGTTCCATGGAAGCACCATGGCTAAAGCTACTCCCTCATTTCTTAGTATCTCCCCTTGCCTACTGAAACCAAACTGTTCTCCACAAGAGTGTAATCAGAGCCTTCAGGTCAGTGCCAAGGCATGCTAGTGGGCCCACATCCACTGACAATAAAAGCTGGAAAACATTCTGGAAGAAAGCTATTTCAGATTAGAAATCCCATGTGGAAGAAGAAAGGCCTGCAGGTCATGCTGATGCCCAGAATTCTCCTTTGGATTCTATACTGATGTACACTTGCCATTTGCTGATCGAGAGGACTATTCCACCAAATCTGCTTGACTTCCCTGAGCCTCAGCTTTTTCTTCTAAAAGATGTGGACAATACTACAGCCATCTTGTAATCTGTTCCAGGGAAGGTCAACCCCACTGAGCTTAGGTAGAAGGGTTGGTGGCATGACAAAATCCTGACGTTATAGAAGTAGACATGTAGTTCAAGGAGGGGTTCAAAGAAAGACATCTGAGAAGATACAGAGTCAGATAGTACCTGTCTCACGGGATTACAAGGGAAAACAGAGTAAGAGGAGTTGGGTGTGGTGTGCACATCTGTAATCCCAGCACTGAGAAGGCTGAGGCAAGAGAATCACTGCAAGTTCAAAGCCAGAATATGTGGGGAGTTCAAGGTCAACCTCAACTGTATAGCAAGAACCTGTCGGAAAAACAAAACAAAAAGAGTACTTAGCACACTCCTGGCTACTTCCAATAGGAGAATTCCAGTAGTTTTATTCTCATTTACACACCCATGTTCACCATCACACTTATACACAAAAGGACTATTAACCAAGGGCACATGGTTTTTTTTTCCATGGAGGACTCAGGAAATAATTTAAAAGTTTTAAGTCACAGGAGCCCTATTTATCGGACCATTCTAGCTTTTAACTCAATTGCCTCAGACAGACTAACAGCCATTTTATGCTTTGGTTCTCACTCATGGTGAGGTACTAGGCTCATAAACCCCATAAACTAAGTGGAGAAAGTGAGGCTAAGGGACAGCGCATGACTCCTTATCTGGGAGCAGAGGTGAGCATAGGGCCTACGGCTGCTGACTCCACCTCATGAAAACTTGGCAGGACTCTGCTGATTCTTCCTGGGTCCACTTGTGCAGAGAGACATGATGAAGCAGCCTGCCAGACCAAGCCCTGGCCATGGCCAGGCAGCCCCCTGCACTTTCAGGAAAGCTGTTCTTATCTGGGAACTTTCCACTCTTGCCAATAAGCCTGTTTCTTTGAGCTTAACAAGAATACCCTCCCTTGGCCATGTACATGTCACAGCCCTTATATCGCCTTTGAAATACAAAGAACTCTATTTTATTCATATTCTCTCTTAAGGTTTATTTTCCCAGATGCAACCTAACAATCTACCTTCACCAGAATCTTTCCTGAAAATAACAGACACCAAAAAAAGGGGGCTTTAACTGGAAGCTTTTTCTCAGGAACCTTCTGGAAAGACCCTATAACACGAGGACCCTTCCCCAGAAATGTTAATCTAATATTTGGAAACTTGTCTAAATAAGGAAATAGATCAGTTCCAGAGACAGAGTGTGTCCCAAAAGACACTGACACTGGTGGTTAGGGACCTCCCCTTCCAGTCTTCTCTCTACAACTTGCCATGTGGCCTCAAACAACTCATGTTGTCTCCGTGTGCCATGATTTTTCCATCTACACAATAAATGAATGAGTTGGAGAAAGTCCTAAATAATTAGAAGTCTCTAGCATAGAGTCCCATCCTCATATATATGTGTTCCCTCAAGCCAAAAATGGTATGTATCGCAGGGGCCACCCTTTTTCTAGCCCTCTGGTAGACATCAGTTACTGACAACAGCAGTCCTTTCTTCTGAGAAAGACCCAACTTCAGAAGACTCCTAATACCATACTGGTAGAACAGCTACAACCAACCAAGGTTGACATGCAAAATAAAACATGTTTGCATTACTAACACTCAAACTCCTGAAAACTTGCCCCAATCAATAATCCCCCAATTTAGACTGCCTGGAGCTCAGAAACTGCTAGGACTGAAGTCACTGGCAACAGACTTAAGGAGGACCTTCCAGCTGCCTGTACACAGCTGGGCCACCAGGAGAGCTGGACCTGTCCTGGTCACTCGCTAACAGCCTAGCCTGTGGTGCCTATAGCCCATAGCCCACAGATCCCTTACAAGATTTCTCAGAAGTAGTAACTTCTTCTATCCTAAAGAGGGATTCCAGAAAAGTGGCAGGTCAGAAAATGGGTTGAACTTTGTAGGACCCACCCAAGCCAGGCCTACACGTACACACCCCCACAGTCACACCCATGCTCCCTAACAAGCTCCAGTATTTCTGCATGCAGACTGCCACATACACCCTGCAAAGGACTACTGCAGGAAAACGACCTGCAACAGTGCCATCTAGTGGGGGCCAGGGCTGTCCCACCCTCAGAGGTTTGCTTGCTGAGCCCCAAAGAGATCATTTTAAAGACTCAGCAATATAAAAGTTGTGGCGGTTTCTCCAGGAGAAAGACACAGAAGAGTGAGGAGATGGGACTGTCTTGGAATCTCTGAGCCCTGACCTCAGTTATGGCCTGCGCGAGGTCTTTACAGACTCAGCCACATCTCTCTATTCCCTGCTTGTTCCTGCCTGCTCTCAGCCTCTTCCCAGTCAAGCCCTGCCCAACCCTACAGGGCCCTCTACCAGCACACTGTCTCTCTCTTACATATACACTTCAAAGAAACGCAGAGCAGGCTCTAGCCAGATTCTGGCTCAGCTATTCGGCAGTTTACAGTTTCCACCTCTGAGCTTCAGTTTCCTCCTCAGTATGAGAGGACGCCTGCTTTCCTGACGGAGCTAATACAGAATTAAACTGTCTCTGCCAAAGCTCTCTGTCCGTGAGCAGTACTCAGGGAGATTACGGCTCTGAAGAGGTCAAGAAGGCCCTCGATGAAGGTCAGGGTAGGTGTCAACCTCACAGGCACTGGAAAACCTAGAGCTCTTCCTCCTCTGTCTCCCGTGGGTATTAGGACACCATCATCTGAAATAATTAAGCATGACTTCCATCCCAAGTTGTCACAGATAGTGAGAAGTCTGCTCCTGCTTACTGATTTCAGGTTCTGTACTCCAGCCAATATAACTCAGTAGGAATACTGGCACAAACCATGCCAGAGGAACCTGAGAGGAGCAATAATATAACAAACCCCACCTTGGCAAGGCAGGCTTTCTCCTACCTTCTCACAGATAGGCTCCCCAGCCTGGGAGATCAGCCAAGCAAGAAGGACTTCTATACATTCACAGAGGGGCAGGAAGACCCTGGAACCCAGGAGGCTACTAAGGCCAGTCAGGAAAAGATGGCCCCATGTCCCCTGTGGCTCCATCCTGAAGAGGTTGAAACCCCAGAGTCCCAAGTACCTTTGTCCACTTAACCTCCATTTCTTCAGCAAAAGAAATGAAGCTCTGGACATTCTTCATGGCCATAGGAAGGACAAAGACGCCTCTGAGGATGCACCAAAATGGTCTGTGTAAAAGAAATGGCCTTTCTCTTCTCAGTGTCTCAGCCCCAAAGGCAAATGTGGGACACTGGACGGGGTGGAGGCCAAGTCTGATGAAGCCCCAGAGTTGCCGCCCACCCCTGAGGGTTCTCAAGTGACTACAATAGTTGCCAAGTCCGCAGCTTCTCGGCCTGAGGCCGTTCTGCCAACCAGGTCACCAAGCTTTATTCAAATCCTCCATTCTCCTATTCCATATGCTCTGCTACAGTATAAGCCCCCTTCACAGTGACTTCCTATCATCCCAGTGATGGACAGGTATGAGGGGCAGCAGCTCAGCAGGGCCTCCTCCATGGCTCACTCAGACTCCTCTTGTTTCCCATAGTCCCAGGTCTCCACTTGCCTCCCTATAGTCCCACCATTCTTTTTTTTTTTGCAGGACCGGGGTTCAAACTCGTGACCTTACACTTGCCAGGCAGGCACTTGTGCCACGGAGCTATGTCTCTTAGGCCCCAGACTCTTACTCTGGCCAGGAGCAAGGCCAAGACCACAACGGAAGCCTCATGGGAGGTCTCTAGAACAGCACAGCTACATATCTCTGGAGCCACCAAAGTGTTTCTTCTCCCCCTTCCTCTGTCCCTGCCCACTTCTTCCCCTACTCCTCCCTCTCTCCCGCTCTCCCTCTTTTCCTCTTCTGCTTATACATAGCCTTATTTTACTCAAACTGACTCTCTCCTCAACTCCTGTCTCTAATGTCCTGCCAATTTAATGCCCCACCACAACCTTTCTCTGCTTGCTAGTTCAAATTTCAAGAGAGAGGCTGGTTAGTTGTTTTGTCCTACATGTGGGCCTCTACAGTCAGTGACCTTCCTTATCCAAACAGCTGTAGGGTGGATAGTTAATGTTGGGTCATGTGACACAAACAGGACAACTGGAGTGTGTGGATATGAGAATGGAGTGGAGGTAGGATAAATATGGTTTATCTGTATTATATAGAGATGTTCTATGCCACATTGTTTATAACCAAAAAAATCATGTTCCTTATTCTCTGATTCACTCAAATTCATTATTTACGTCAGAACACTAGATGCTGAAGCAAGTAAGTCAAACCTCAGTTCTGTCAAAGGCTCATGCAGGTACTGCTTGAATAGGGGACCAGGACATACTAGCTTCTCAAAGATAGGCTCTGTAGCTTGGAAAGGCTGGCAGGTCCTTCCAGAAAAGTAACAGGGAAATAATCAGCAAATCAGATAAACTCAGCCCCACCCAATGGGAAATCTGCACGGTAACCAAGATGACACAAACAGCAAAAGGCAGGCCCTTCCTAGGCTGGGTGCAGGTGCCAGAGGTCTCAGAGGTCTATAGGCCAGTGTCCTGGTCCTCTCCAGACCAGGCAGTCAGGTCTTCCAGTCAGAACCTGCCTTTCAGCCTGGAAAGCTTGCAGCCCCAGCCAACAGCTACGATGTCTTTGCCTTTACCTGAACTTAATTCAAACCATTCTGTCCAACACTCATTCAGAGCTTTTATTAGGTTTTAGGTTACTCTATATATGGCACAATAGAAATATTTTTTCTATCTTAAATTAGAAACATACCACAGCAGGATATTTTAAAGCCTTTTACAACATTGTAGAATGAAATGTCTTCAACCCTGCAACTGAAATCTAAGCAAGGTAACCTTCCACTGGAGAAATTTTGATATCAAGAAAGGCATGTGTTTTTTGGAATGTGCTTTTCTCCCTCTTTTTCCAAAACCAGTCAATAATATGCCTCTAAACAGTCTGAGGTGTTTGAGTATCTTAGTTAATTTCTCAAGGCTGGAACAAAATACCTGACAAATTAGAGGAGGAAAGATTTATTTTAGCTCACAGTTTATAGAGATTTCAATCCATAGTTGGCTGGCTCCAAAGCAGGGTGGCATGGCAAAAGAAAAACAGTCCCTGGCAGGGCAGGCAGGAGACAGCAAGTCTGCATTCCATGCTTCCCTTTATATTCCATCCAGACGACAAGCCTGTTGGTTGATGACACTCACGCCCAGGGTGGGGCTTCCCATTTATAACCCCCAAAACTATGCTAAACCAGTCAGTGAATTAATCAAATTAGCACACCCTTAATCCAGTATCACAAATCCCATGATCCAGCCACATCCCAAAAGCCCTCCCCATGAGCTCATGAGACTTTGGGAAGCAACTAAATATAAGCCATACCAGTGAGTATCAAATGTAAGGATACTCATGGAGAATCCCCAGGAGAAGCAGTAGCATTCCCAGAGAAAATCAAATGAAATTACCACTTAGACTGGCCTTTCAAATAAGCATGTCCATCATCACCTAATGCTACAAAGTGAAGACTGGGGAGAGCACATTCTGCTCTAGGTGAATAAGGCCTGGTTCCTTGCTAACCCGGAATAGTTAGACACTTGAGGCACACTGCAGAGGGAACCACTAACATGAGTAAAGAGAGGGTCACTATCAGGGAAGGTGGTCAGAATCAGGGTGACCAAAAGTCCTTAAGCTAGGAAACGTTCTGCTGCCTGCTAGGAACAGATCCGCCATGGAGCACCTCTTGGGTGAGCATGTTTCACACTCTAAATGAGGCACACCAGGGTTCACCCAACCAACTTCATTAGGATGACCTATTGATCAAAGGCTCAGCCATCTGTCATGGCACATGGTAGAGCCCTGATACTTTGGGCCTGACTTTGAATTCCGGAATGACTACAGTTGCCTTTGGAAAGAAAGGCAATTGATAAAAGGCAGATGATGGGGCTCATGGGCTGTAAGAAATATATATATATATATATATATATATATATATATATATATATATATATATATTTGCCCTATATAGGACAATCTAATTTGCTTGAATTTTATCAAGAAAACCTGGACTCTAAAAACCAGAACACCATTCACTAATTGGTGTCAGTGGCTACATGATGCCAGGAGGATAAACAACCTCTCTGAAGAACTAGAACTAGGAAAGTGGGTTGGCTCCACAAACCATAATTATATTATATTTTACTGTGATGGGTGATAATACACTAAGAACTACTCTCTTACTTTAAATAGTGGATGACCAAAAATAGTTTTAAAATGCCTAAGAATATATGCACAGTCAAATCTATATATTTTGCTAGAAAACCTTAAATCATTAGCTGTAAAAAAGCAATAAAATTTGATGAAATTTATTACCATTTAAAAAAAAAAAAGAGAGGTGGGGATAATAGTGTGGCTCAGAGATAACCACTACTGGACAAAGGGCTTGCCTTGAAGAAGAGCAGGAGTAAGTTTCAGCCTCCCAGCTTGATTCCTTGGGTGCATCTTCCTCTCTACACATCCTCTGAGATATATAGATCTGAACGCTACCTGACAAAGAAACAACAGGCAGGGCTGGTAGGAGAGGCGCTAGGCCTCCCCTCCCCCGCCCAGGCTGACCGTTTTCACACTGTTGAAGATTTGAGAGATGCTGGCTAGCCCCACTGCCCTCTCCCCTACTTCTGGTCCCCGCAATCTTGGGTGGCAGCTTCTCACACTGATAACTCCCTGAGATCAGGCTCACTCTGTCCCGCCTCAGAACATGAGGGTCAGAACGAACCCTAGGCCTTGGAAACAAACCTGGGCAAGTTGAAACCCAGACTGCGACCTGGCCCCCTGCCTGGCCTTGGTCCTGGGAATATCATTTCACTGGACTAGAAATCCAAGGAGCATCCCTGTCTTAGCAAGTAAGGGTCAAGATAGCTTCAGAACCCTAGAGTCTGAGACCAGTGGCCAGCTTAGCTTTCAGCGGGCTCTCGGTAACGGAAAAGGTCAAGGCTCTTCCTGTCTGAAGTGACCCAGAGCAGACACAGCAGCAGCCCTCCATTCTCTGAGCTCTGCCAGGCCTCCAGGCTTTCTCGATAGCCAGACTGAACTGGAACATCTGCTGAGGCAGCTGATGTCCTCCCACTCACGCTCTACCTCCTCCCCTTGGGCAGAAAGGGACACTGAGGAAACTTACACAGGCTTTCTCACTTGCTGGCTTCCAGGCAGAGTCTGATCAGCCCAGCTCCTCCACCTTCTAATCTTCCCAGTGGGCACTGCCAGGTGCTATAGCAGGGAGTGAAAGAAAAAAATGTAAGGTCCTAGTCACGCGCAGTTCAGAGCTGCACTGGCCAAAACAGGGCACTAGGAAGTGACCATGCCATCTTCTGTCCCCAGCGAAGTCTACCTGGGAAAGCTGCTGCCTCGTTGTGGGCAGAATGGAGGGTGGACAGACTCCCACTGTTTAGGACAGCCCTAACCATGTTGGTCCTGTACAGTTTCTCTCCAAAGGGTTCCACTTGGAATGATAATACAGATGGTCACTCTGTACTCCAGTTTGGGTCTGGAATATCCTCCAAGACTCATGTCCTGAGGACTTAGTCCCTAACTTGGTGCTATGTAAGAAGTGGAGTCTGGTAGGCAGTCTTCCAGTCAAAGAAGGCACACACTTGAAGGGAATATTGGGCTTCAGGCCCCTTCCGCCTGCCAAGATGTAAGGGGTTTTGCCCCACTACCTATTCCCTCTCCTGATGTGCTATGCCCACCTGGCAGCAAAGTCTAAAAGCAGGGAGTCCACCCAATAATGGACTGAAACTATGACCTAATATAAACCTTTCTTCTTTATAAATTGATGTTCTCAGGTATTTGTCACAGTAATGAAAAGCTGACTAACACACCCTGCCTTGCTGTAATCAGGCCAAGACCAGACTCAAACGTAGACCTGGCTTCAAATTCCAAGCTAACATCCACTCAGACATGAAGACAAGCAAAGGCTTGGGAGGACAGACAGTGAAAACGTGGGTGGTGCTTCCATAAAGAAGAGTCTACAGACAGCAGTGATAAGAACAGAAAGGATCCTAGAAGATGTGACCAGTGAGAGAAGGAACAGTGAGTGGAGAGGTGACCACAGCCCAACTGAAGGGTTAGGAGAGATGGCCGCAGAGATTCTGCCCAAGATCCTAGATAAAAATGGCCATGGCAAACACTGTTTCATGTCTAAAATATCTCCACTTGGGCTTCACCAAAGAGCTTCAACCTGAGTAGAACCTGGCTATCTAGAACACAAATACTGAAAGCCCTTACAAGGTACCAAGAGGATGAAAGAGGACCATTCTTCCATGAAGCCATCAGGAACATCTGCAAGGCCAGAAGCGCAGAGGAGGCCCACAGCTGGGGAGCTGTCACGGCTTCAACACAGCATCATGAACTTGAACAGGGACCCCAGAACTTGTAGACTTGACGGCTGTAAGCTGAGCCCAGATGGAGGTGCTGGCCTGAGAGGAGGATCACAGAGCCCAGGGAGGTCCCAAAGCCAGGACTTCTAGTTCTTTCTCATCTCATCTCTATACTCACTAAGTATAATTGGGGTCCCTTTTTATACAATATCATTGTACCTGTGCTATTACCTTACTCAAAGAATTTTATCACAATTTATAAATCGAGAACCAGCTAGATAGCTCAGCAAAATAAAGCACCTGCTTAGGCAGACACAAGGACCAAGGTTCCATCCCCAGCATGCTATGCCAGCCCTACCCCTGGGGCACACTGAGACCATGACTGAGACTGGGCATGGTGGCACATACCTGTAATCCTAGCACTTGGGAGGCTGAAAACAGCAGGATCACTACAAGTCCAATCTGTGTAGTGAGACCCTGAACACCCTGTACTAAATACATTTTTAAAAAATTATTTATAAATAGAAATGTTTATTATCTGATTACCCCCAATACACAAAGGGCAAGGACTGAGACTGTCTGCCACCAACATAGCCCCAGTGCCTAATACAACTATGTATTTAGTAAAGCTGAAATTCCACCACCAGGATACTATTTCTTATTTCCTTCTATTTATTCAATCAACCAGCTTTGCTGGGGCACCTACTATGTACCAGACCCAAAGGTGGCAGAAATGAAGTTTAAAAAAGAACTCTTTGAAGATACAAATCCCCACAGGAGAGTGAAGCCCTAGGATGCTACAGTAACTCATACTGGGAGGAGTTTGGCCATTTGGGCTGTTTCCATGTAAGCCTTGCTGAGACTGTGTTGGGGGAGATGGGGATTTTCATCAGCAATTACAGGGTACAGTGAATCTTCTGATACTGGCTGAAGGAAAGTATGCTTGGCTTTACCACAGAGAGGGGGAGGCACCACCCCCTCCCATACTAACCTTGCCAGTCAAGGCCCCAGACCTTGCTTCACAATCAGAAGGCCTTGAGAATGAAGGGGCAGGAGTGAAGAAAGTAGAGTTCACACACTCTTCACCAACCACCCTTGGCTTGGAGTGGTGGTCAGCACAGCCCCGGCCATGCCAAACCAAAGACCCTGAGGGGAGACAAGATTCCAAAGTGGAGGGATCCCACTTGCTGCTGAGAGGACCTTCAATAGACCAGAGTACCCTGATTCCAGTTTCTTCAGAGAAGAGTTGCCTCCCACCAACCCCAGTAACCACAGAGGGGGCTTTGGCATAGAGACAGCAGGGGACCCACAGCGCTTGACGTCCTGCCCTATCTCCAGACAGGACTGTGTCACTGGAGGCTGGGGAAGGGCACAGCCAGGCTCCCACACAAGGATGGGAAGACAGCGGACAGGATGCTGGGGAAGAAGCTGGAGGTCAAAGAAATCAACCCAAGGACTTGGCAGCTCCACCAGATCCCACATCTCACTGCTGGGGAAACCAAGGCCAGAGAAGGAAGGACTTTGCTTCAGGCCCGGGGGGAGGCAGGGGAGGCTGCTCTAAGATGGGAGTTCTCAAGCCTGTATTCTCTCACACAGCCTTTCAGATTCTTTTCTCTCTGCCTAACGTCATCCCAAGTCCAACTGGCAGAACAGGGTCGACATGATATAAGTGACATGGAAGACAAGAGCAGTCTCACGGTGTGCCTGTCCTGTGTGACATCCTTACACTTTGCATGATCATGAGCCAGAAGCTGTGTGCCAGGAGTCCCTCTCCAGCCTTTCCAGCACTTCTCAGGGGCTGATAGAAGAAAAGGGAGGCCACTGGAAGAGTGCAGAGAGCCAGCTCGGGAAGTGTGCAGACCTGCGTTGACCTGCATTTAAGCCCAGGCCCACGCTGCTGCCTGCCAAGTCACCTTAGGTCTGTTTCATCCTTGGTAAAGTGACGGCCGGTAGCAGAGTCTGCCTCAAAAGCCTGTGGAGAGAATTCACCAGGCCTTGAGCCAAGCATACAGCCGCATGCTCCTCTTCCTCTCTATGAAGAATCTCCTCCTACCACCACCCACGATATCCCTGTGCTTCCAGAGAGCAGCTCTGCACTTTCTCCTGACACCCACAGGACATCAAATCAGTGAGGACATGAATAACCTAGTTGTGGAGACAACAGTCTCAGTAGGCCTATAGCTGGTCCTTCAAAGAACTGACCAGCGCCTCCTAGAGTCAGTCAATAATCGCTGTCAGGCCAGCAAGATGGCTGAGCAGACTAAGCACCTGCTTTGGCAAGCACAGGGACCAGGTTTCGATCCCTGGTCCCGCATGCCTCACCAACCCTATCCCCTGGGCACGCTGAGCCAGTGAACAAGTCTAGGCGTAGTGGTGCATGCCTGTAATCTCAGCACTGGAGAGGCTGAAAACAAGAGGATCACTAGGAGTCTAAGCTGCATAGTGAAACCCTATGCCATACAATGAAAAAAATAATAATCACTGTCATCCTCATTCACCCATTCTCAAGCTTCACCCAGAGGATCTGAGGAGGGCACAAGATGCTACGGCAGGCTAGTACCAGACACAGGACAGGGTAAGAGAAAATAAGCTTGATTAATAACCTCTGCTCAAACATCAAATTAGCTTAAACTTACATTTCAAGGCCTAGCTTTCCCAAGGCTGTGTGTCCTTGAGCAGGACACTTAACCTCTCTGAACACCAGCACCTGACTGTGCTCACTCCATCCAACAGAGGGCAGTAACACAATGCAAAAGCATGAAGTACCAAGCAGCACAGCTCAATTCCAGAATGTCTACAGAAGAACAGCAAGAACATGGAAAACCACACAGGAGCTTGTTTTTAAAGGCAAAGAAAAATATGATTAAGCAGGCCTGAGAATGCTGTTACAGAAGAATGAAAATATTTTCCTTATCAGGTCCCTTGTATGTCAACAGCGGGTGGGGGAGGGGAAGCAGCCGCCACAAAGCTGCCAGGCACCTTCAACAGCACCACACAGCATGCGGGTCCTCGTGGGACAGCAGCAAGCTTGGACGCAGCAAGCCCAGAGGTCATGCAGATGAGGGATGCCCTCACAGGGCCTCAGCTCTACAGCCTGAAAGATGGGACAACTGTGCCTCTGATCTCAGTCCCACCACGGCTCCTTCCTCTTTGCCCTCTGGGTAAACCAGAGGATAGCAGCTGTAATGACTGTCTCAAGGTCGAGGGGAATCAGCTGACAGAGTTGGGTTCAGAGAGTTAGCAACTGCTCCCAGGGTCACACAGCTAATGTGGTGCAGCAATGCGAGACAAAAGCCAGAAGGGCCCTTCCTGCCATGCCATGTCCCCACAGCAAGACACTCTGCGATCACTTCTCCGCCCGTGAGCAGCCTGTGATGAACCAGACGGCCTCCCGCCAGCCAGCGCTGCCTCCGTCTCTGGACCCACAGTGCCCGCTCCGCCCGCTCTGCCGCCCTCGCCACACAGACTCAACATGTGGGACTTCCCACTCTGCTCAGCAACAAGGACTAGTTTCCTGGTCTCAAATTTCTTGCTTTCCCTGCACCTGCACCTTCCCTTCCCAGCCTGGTCCAACTCTCCTCTCAGAGTTCTCGGGTCACAGCAATCACCCTTCTGAACTTGCACATTCTAGCTCTTTGTCCTCCCCCAGCCCCATAAGCCCCACAGAAATCAGCTTCTGAAGACCATCCCTCTACTGCAGCCCTCTTCCGCTGTCCCCTCCCCACCTGATACTCGTCACAGCTTTGCACAGGTGTGCAGCCTGTTGCTCAGCAGCACTCTCGCTGGCTGTGTGCAGTAAGGGCTCCATGTAGACACACTGATGATGTCCACCTCCCAACTGGTCTGCCTTCCATCACTAGGCTCCCCTCTTGCTTGGAGCATCTGCCTTGAGCTCCTGGAGGCTGAGACCCAGCGAGGCCCAGCTCCACAGTGGTGCTCTCAGAGCGCTGGCTGAGCTGGCTGGATTCTGCTGCTCCCCTTTCTCCCAACCAGAACCTAGCGGTGAACCACAGCAAGCTGGGGGAAGTTCACAGAGGGTTATCTACATTCTAAGACGAGGGCCCCATTCACACTTCCCCACCTTAATCTACTAGACTCTGAACCCCAATGGGACAGCACAGGGTGGTCAACCCTCATTCCACATTCAGGAGGAACCTTACAAGACTTCAAACACCAGCTTCAGACACTGGCTGCTCTAACCCTTTCTATTACACCACATTATCCCTCTGGCCAAATGCCCATGGAGGGGATTATAATGAACCCTCACACACACACACACACACACACACACACACACACACACACACCAAAGAACCACCAGCTGCATATCCTGAGGGTCAGAGGTGCAACTGCAAAGCCTGTCCATGACTTCTGTGCTTTCCCCCAGGTTCAGCTTGGAGGGACTCTGCTATCCAAGTCCTACCCAAGACAGCTGCAGGTACTTGGGAAGGTCGCTTGGCCACAGGTGGCAGGATGAAGGGGTAGGAGCAATACTGTCTGCTAATCTATGTCCTCATCCCCCAGGAGATGGCCCAAGATCCACTTCCTCACCTCCCTTCAGGGACAGGTTCTGTGAGAAAGGTGGCCTGTTATAGAGAGCTGGGGCTAAAGGTACAATCCACTGTTCCCCCTCTCTGCTCTTCATGGAGTTACAAGCAGGGGAAGATTTTCAGACCAATAGTAGCCACACGAATACTTCTAGAAACTGCCCAGCCCCAAACTCTGAAAACCAGAACAGGGTCTCTGATTGCTTAGAGCCAAGCAGACATCATCAAAAACAGATTCTCCTGTCCTGAGCAGCAATCTGGGTCTTTGAGGAAGTGCCTGGACATGTATCTTTCCTATAGGAATTCACATCATTGCCATGGTTCTCAGGCCACTGTTCTGCTACAGTCCAGGTCCTGTGTGAGGCACTGAAGATCAGACAAATGGGAAATGAGTCTCACTTCCTCAGAGTCTGCAAAGAAGGAGATGAGGGAAGCCCTGAGTCTGTGTGCTAAGAGGTTTCTGCAGACTAGAGGTGCTTATCACCGGACCTACACTCTTCGCTTCGTCCCAAGAGACCCTGATAGCCAGACTGTTCACTGGACAATCGCAGAGTGGGATATGTGGCTCCACCAGCCCAGGCCCATGTGGTAGAGCAGGTACCACTACGGCCCTGGCCCAAGAGTGGCTAGTAAAGAAATGAAGAGGTTTGAGAAGAGTCTGATTTTACAGAACTGGGCTTCCAAAAGCAAGTGAGTAAGATTGGGACAGTGCATGATGCATTCACAGAGAAGCCATGACCACCACACACAAGCTGTGGGAGCAGATCCTGGGAAAAGTCTGGCCTTAGAGACAGGGAGGGCCAGCTATTGCTGGGACAGGATTAGGGAATCAGCATGGTCAGGGGAAGCTTTCCAGGTGGCAGGTGAAACCTCAGCAAGTGAAAAGCCAGACTGGGACCCCAAGGTATTCTTCAGGACACAGAGACAAGCCTCAAGTATCATTCAATCCATGGGAATAACACTGCCCCAGCTCAGTGGTGGCAAACCTATGGCACAAGTGTTCATTTTATTTTAAGACAAAAGATGTGAATGTCTAAGCTCCCTTTTCTGCTGTGTTGGCACTTTGTAATACACAAGTGGATTTTAGGTGACAGTGTGGGCACTTGTCTCTACAAGGTTTGCTACCCCAACCAATTCCAAGCCCAGTGACAGGATGACTATACTTTCTCCTAGGCCCCAGGGACCCATAGCCTTAAGGAAGACACGAAGGTTGGTCTGATGACTACAGGATACCAGGGTGAAAGTGAAAGAGGCCCTGGCAGGTGTGGGGGTCACCTGCTTTCCACAGGGAACTCTATCTGCTAGTCTGAAGCTACTGTAGCAGTTGGAACAGTTCTACACATGAACCAGGCCCACAAGGCAAAAAAAATGTCAAGGCAACAAGGCAACCTGTATGTCCCCGCATTCAGCAGCTGCCAGAGCAGCTCACTAAAGTGCCCTAGCTCAGCCTCAGCACTGCCCACAGGCACAGGGTAGATGAGCACCTGAAACAACCAACTGTGGTCCAACCAGACCAGCTTGGTCTGCAGAGCTTGCCAGGGGGAAAGACAAGCAACTGACTGGCTCTCCCAGGCCTCAATTCTTAATCTGAAAGGAAGAGCAAACTGCTCCATGAGTCATTCTGAGGACTAAATGAGAACATGGGATAGAGCTGGGTTGGATGCCCACTGCCCTTAGAGGGCAGAGCTGCAGAGTGGTCCTCCAGACCAGAGGCCATGTTTTCTTCCCACTCCCCCCCTACAGGTGTGTGGAGCTAATGCATCAGTGCAGGACTTTTCTTTCCTTACCTGCCTTACTAGAACCAGGTAGTTACAACAGTTTTCATAGTTTCTTTTGTTGTTGTCACCTCAAAAACTTACAGAAAACTAACATTCCTTGAGCAAACTCTGATTTAATGATTTACATACGTTATCTCATTTGATTCCAGTGTACAATGAAAGGAAAACATGTAACTCCAAGCCATGATAGAGTATATTCCAGGTAACGAACTGTGTTGCTCATGTCTCCTACCTGCCCCAATCTCAGTGTCCTCATCTGCACAAAGGAGAGGAGATATAAGTGCACTAGTCGCATGTAGCTACTCTGAGGATTAAATCAGATAACACATAGAAATCACTAAGCACCATGATTTCTAAAGTCTTAACCATAAATTAGTGACCCAATATATATTCACTGATTGATTGGTTCATACATAGTAAACATTCAGTAATAGTTGTTTTTGTGGTTTGTTGATGTTGTTGTTGTTGTTGTTTGTGGTACTGGGAATTGAACTCAGGACCCTGCACTTGCCAGGCAAGTGCTTATTCTACTGAGCTATCTCCCTGGCCCCAATAATTATTATTTTATCATTTGTTTAGAAATAAACACTGGCAGTTTGCTGATGAAGATGAGGCAACCAGAGAATATTCTCCTAAGGCTAAAAGTATCAAGGGACTCTCAGGAATTTCATTTCAAGATATAACTCCCACTACTGCCTAAATCCTTTAATAAATCTGCCACCTAGATAGCTTGGGGTAACAGACCCAAGTCAGTCTGATGGGGTAAAAGGCCTGAGGTGGTGTCTATCAGAGTGACATGAAGACACTTGCATGCTGACTGCAGTTGACACACATGAAGGTAGCAAGCAGAGCCTAAAGGCTCCACTGCAGCAAGTACCAAGGACCAGGGAAAGTGCACTGCGTACTGGAATCTCCAGGACAACCCACAAAAGGACAGTAAAAGAATCGGTGCTGTCCAAACTAACAGGAAAAATGGGAATCATTCTGAAAATCCAACAGAAGACAGATAGAAAGCAAAGAAAGAGAAAGCTAGACCCTGTGGGACAAATAGAGACGTATAGTAAAATGGCACATTAATTTTTACAGTCTGCAAATTTTTAATGGTTTTCCTGAGGTAAGCAGGGGGAAAGATTTTACTATAATTATTAACGTATATCAGTCATACAAGTTAATGAGTTTCACTGTGGCATTTCCACATGTGTATGTATTTTGCATTGACTGCAGCTACCCTCCATGATTCCCATTTTGTACTCCTTTCTCCTCACAGCTAATCCCTGCCTTTTTCCCACAGCCCCTCTTCTATGCTGAGGTCATTTTTTTCCACATATGAGAGAAAACAGGGGATATTTGTATTTTCTGTGTCTGGCTTATTTTCCTTAACATGATGTCCTCCAATTCCACACACTTCCCTGCAAATGACATGATTTTATTCTGTTTTATTATTCAACACTTATTATTTATTACTCAACAGTTTTATTATTCCACTGTGTATATATAACCACATTTTTATCCACCCATCAGTTGATAGTTAACATATTTTGGGTCTGTATCTTGACCATTATAAATAGTGCTACAATTAACATGAACATGGAAATATCTGTCTTGTATTTTGACTTCAAAATGTTTAGATGAAAATATATTAAATATAAATGGGCTCTATGCTCCAATTTAAAATCTTTAAGATCAACAAAAGCAGGGCCAGGGGCTGGGGAGATAGCTCCTTGGCACAAGTGCCTGCCTGGCAAGTGCAAGGTCATGAGTTCGAACACTGGTCCTGCAAAAAAAAAAAAAAAAAAAAAAAGCAGGGCCAGTGAGATAGCTCAGCAGACTAAAGCACCTGCTTTGTCAAGCTTAGACAAGCACAGGGACTGCAGTTTGATATCCCCAGCACCACATGCTATGCCAGCCTCACCCCCAGGGTAGACTGAGTTGGCCACAAAAAAAAAGAAAAAAGAATCAAGAGCAAAGATTCCAGCAGGATGATTTAAAACGTTGTGAGTTTGGCCAAAGAGAAAACTCCATCAAAGCTTTGAACTGCAAAGATAAAACAGAAGAGATCTTGATTTTTGAGAAAGAACAAGAGAATAGAAAAGATGGTGTGGTGGTTTGGGGGTTTGCAAGAGGAACAATACAATAAAGGATACATAGTTAATAAGATTATTTATAATAGTCACCCAAAGAATCATGTACAAAAAGAGAATGCAGTAAATTTGTCCACACACAAAGAATCCAGCTAGGACCTAGATCCCATGGCAATGTCCTTCCTACATGAGTCCCGCTGAAGACCTAGAGCTCATAACAATGCCTCTCCCAAGTCCAACTGGAGGCCTAGAGCCTATGACAGTGCCTCATGCAGGCCTGCTTCACAGATCTGTGCTGGGAAGGCCCAAGGGTCAGTGGTGGAAGCTAGAAAGTCTGTGCCAGTAGGATGAAGGCTCTGTGCTAGTGGACTGAGGGATCTGAACTACAGCCAGGAAGTGACACTCAAAGTAAGCACTAGAGCTCTCCAAAAGAGTACCACAGCCATCCTCAGCAACAGTGAAGTCCTGAGCTCCTCTGGTGATGAGAAGAGCTAAGTTCCCATCAGGAAAACTGATGTGACAAGCCCTCCAGGAGACTGAGGAGCGCACCATCTTCCCCTCCAGAGCCAGGAAGTGATATTCAAGGTAAGAACCAGTGATCCCCTAAAGTAAACCATAGCCACTCTTAGCAACAATGAAGTCCCAAGCTCCCCTTAAATGAGAACAGCCAAATTCAGTGGGAAAGCCAGCATGACAAGGTCCCCCAGAAGAAGAGCCTAAGAGAACTAGCAGCTTCCCAATATCTTATAATAGCTTCCCAACAGCTTCTCCAAAAGCCTCATCTCCTCTTCTCCAGTTCTGCCTCTAACACTGCTGGCAACAACCCTCAGGTGGGCCTCCAGCACCATGCTAGTTCCGTTCAGCTGGGTGTAACAAGTTGAGCACCAGTTGGCAGTCCACCACAAATGGTGTGAGAGCATCATAAGAAGCAGCAGGACTCATCCTTTTCAGCCTCAAAATTGCAAAAGTGAAAGACTGATGTAAGAAGAAAGCCCCTGAGTACCATGTTCCAGAATGGTGCAGGCCTAGAGAATTTGCTGCTTGGAATTGGATTCAGAATGTTTACAGATCCACATGCTACACTCGACTGCTACAGCCAAGAAGAGAAGAAAGCCGGACTACTGCTCCAGCTAGCAGCAGATCTCAGCATCAACCATGTGGTGCTGGTTTTGAGTACATGCAGAACGGAAGAGTTTTGGAATCAGAAATATTTCTACCCCAATGACAGAAGTCTGCGAGGACAAGCAGTGCTCCCCCAGAAGGCAGTGCATGAAGTTGTGAATGTGTGCCCAAAGACGCAGTGGAGAAGCCAGAAGTTTGGAGGAGCCAGATATACGGATCATGAGGAAAACTGCAAGAGAGCAGAGTGGGCCCAAGGAGAATCCGCAGGAGCTACAAGCACCGGAAGTGGCATAGGGTGGAGCACCCAAGCCCCCTGGAGTTCATATCTTACCACAGATTGCTTCAGATGCCCCACATGGCACTACAGCACTCAGTGTTTGCCCTGCTGGATTTCAGACTTGCTTTAGTCCTATTTCTCTGTATCCTCATTTGTAACTTTTGGAATGGAAATGTCTATCTGGTACCTTTGAATGTTGGAAGTGTTTAACTGTCTTTTCATTTGTGCAGGGGCTCACGATTAAGAGTTTGCCTTAGATCTCAGGAGAGACTTGGGACTTGGGCTTTTCAGTAATGCTGAAACTGTTGGGATTTGGGCAACTCTTAGAGATGAATTGAATGCCTTTTTCATAATGGAATGTGCAAGAGGGTCTGAGCGGTCATGGCAGAATGTTATGGTATGTGACTAGCTGTCCCCTGAAAGCCTCATTCATAGGGTGTTTTGTTTTGTTGCTTGGAAGTGGCTAAATCTAGAGTATGTCATGATCCATAATGCAGTGCTGGGATTAAGAGTGCTGGGATTAAGGCAGAGAGACTGTAGGACCAGTCCAGTGACTGGATTGGCACTACTCTAATCCTAGTAAACCAGACACCATAAAAAGGGCAGAAAGAGGCTTGCTTTGCTCTCCTCTTATGCTTTTGCTGTCTTCTGGTGCCATGAACTATTGCCCCTTCGCTATGTGCCACCATTCCTTGGAGCCAGCCCAGTTATGGACTAAAACCTCTACACACTAACCTAAATCTTTCCTCCTTTAATATTGGGCATTGGGCACTTTGTTTGAGCAACAAGAAAAATAACTAAAACAATTATTAAGATTACTTGATTTGTACAGTCCCAATCAGAATCCAGACAGGATTTTTTAAAGAATTTTCCAAACTGACCCTAAAAGTTACATAAGAACATTAAGGCTCTAGAATAACCAAACAACTCTGAAAAATAACAAAATTAGATTTATACTCCCAGATTTCAAGACTTAATAGGAAGCTATAGTAATTGTTTTCCCTTTTATTAGTGTCTATTAATTTTACAAAATATTGGGTATATTTTGTAAACATCAGTCTCTCTATCACCCATCCTGATGCCTTCCTCTCCTTCATCTTTGTTCCCTTCTTGGCTAAAGATAGTTTCCCTTATATTTTCATGTATTTTCATTTTCTTTCTTACAGTCCACATATTAGAGAAAACATATATTTGTCTTTCTGAGTTTGCCTTGGTTCATCCAACATGATGACCCCTAGATCCATCCATTTTCCTGTAAGTGACAAAATTATATTCTCTTTATAACTGAATAACACTCCGCCATGTATATATACCAAATGTGTTTTAGTCATTGGCCCATCAATGGACACTGGTTCTATATCTTGGCTGCTGTGAATTATGCAACAATAAAGATGGGTATGCAGGTATCCCTATAATATTCTGACTTTAATTTCTTCAGGTAAACACCAAGGAGTAGTATAGCTGGATCAAACAGTAGTTTTATTTGTATAGTGTTCTGAAGAAACTCCATGCTGATTTTCATAGGTGCTGTACTAATTTATGTTCCCATCAGCCTTGTAAAATGGTTTCCTTTTCCCCACATCCTCACCAGCATTTATTTCATTGTTTTTTTGTATTCTTGATGATAACCATTCTGATGAAGTAAAATGGAATCTCAGCGTAGTTTTGATTTGCATTTCCCTAAAGTCTAAAGATGATGAACATTTTTCCACTCTCCTGTTATACAGAGTAGTTGGTTGCATTTTGACAGACTTGTACATACACAAATTATATTTTGGTCATTTTCACTCCTCTCACTTCCCTTGTCTCACTACCCCAGCAAGCTTATAGAGAAGGAATGTAGGCTCTGAGGTGAACTCTATAGAATGAACACTGCTCAATGATCAATTCTACTTGAATCCACTCATTACACAGTTATAAAAACTGGGGCCCAAAAGAGGACCAGATTTAAAGAGATTGTAGAGTCAAGTGGCAGATAAGAGTTGAAGTTTAATATATTTTTCTCTATAAATGCAGCTAGTACTGGTGTGTTAGTTTGTTTGGAACTACTGTAAAAGAATATTAAGGTGGGTGTGGGGAACCATTCAAACTTGCTCATAGCTCAGGGCCATCGGAAGACTTCTGAGAAGGTGACCCTGATTGTCTAACACAGGCACACAGCGGGATACAGTGACGTAACCATGACTCAGAAGAGGTAAACATGTATGCCCTGATTAAGGCACTAAACAAAAAATGTAAATATGTGATAACAACCTGCATAAGAATTATACAATAAAGATGTAGGCTGTTTTGGGCTCTGCTCTGCTCCACACTGCCTGCTATTGCTGCTGATGTCTTCTGTATGTGCATTCTTTAACCTGGGGACCTCACTCACAAAATACTCCTGAGATCCCCCAGGCGGGCCAACAATGGGTAATTTATTGGCAATAAAAATTGATTTAGCTCATAATTCTGTGACTGAGATGACTGAGATAGAGCAGCTATAGCTGGTGAGGGCCTGTGCCACATGATAACATGGCAAACAACATCAAAAAACGCAAGAGAAAGCAAGAGGGGCTAATGTCATTTTAAGAAGCAAACCCACCTTCTTGTTAACAAACCCACCCCTGAACAATTAATAATAATTAACCTAGTCATGAGTACAGAGCCTTCATGACCTAATCATCTCTCAAAACTCCCAGCTCTCAATGCTGTTGTATTCAGGATTTAATTTCCAAAACACAACTTACAGGAACACACTCAAAACACAGCATCTGTCAAGGAAGGAGCCTCCTGGGAACTTGGGACAGGCGGCCTCTGTGAGCCTAGCTAGCATCACTGGGCTGATTGTCAACACCTGCCCTGATTCTGCGATGAAGGCTCTAGCCTGTGGTTTCAGCCTACTCAGGGAGGCTGCCTTCCTACAGAGCCCCTCCAGATTCCAACGACAGCTAAGGCTTCTCCATCGTTGGCCTCCTGAGGGAGTCCTGCCGCCCTGCAAAGCCAGCAGGGTAAGATTAGAGCCCACACAGACGGGCTGAAGAAGGCTCAAATTAGACTCCCTCTATCCAAGGTTTTGCCCTTTTCATATGCATCAGACCAGTAACTCCCAAAGAGCATCTCCAGGCTGGATATGCCGATGCCTGCCCCTGTGACGTGTGGGACAAGAAAATGGTCTCCCTCAGTGTTACCCCATCTGGGCTGGGCTGCCTTCATCTTGCCCTAACAGTGCCTCACCAGACACTATCCTTCTCTCAGGCTGACCCTTCCCTTAGCCTCTCCCACTGTCTTGGGGACCCCCAAATGCAGGAACCTGGGGTATTCATCCCTAGCCCAACAACCAGTCCTCTTGCAGGAATTCAGTAGATGTGTGTCAGATTATAATTACAGGAAAGAGGAGCAGCCTCCTTTCACAAAAATTTTGTAATTTGTTTGTTGGTAGTGATAAGGTGATTTATTTTACATTGGCCTTTGTTTTGGTTTGGATCTAAAAGGCCTCCCAAAGATCCATGTGCTGAAGGCTTGTCTCCAATGCAGAAGAGCATTCCCCCCAACACACATCCCCTTTTCTAGGTGCCATGAAGTGACCGCCTGTGCTTTCCCTCACTTTCCCTACTATGATGTTCTGCCTCACCACAGGCCTAAAATCAATGAAACCAATAAGCCATGGACTGAAACCATGAAGTAAAACAAATATTTTGTCCTTTTAATAAGCAAATTGCTTTTTCACAGCAATGGGAAACTAACATTATCTTTAGTTCCATGCTGTACACTTCCTTTAACAAAACAACAAAACCTGGCCTCAGTTGATATAAATGGAAAAAGAGGTTGCCACACTTTGGCCAGACCTAGATCACTGGTTAAGTTGCCTGAAATCCTCAAAGCTAGAGCTGTACAGGTGGTTGTCCATGAGGAATGGGAAGGAAGAATTCGTACAGTTGGAAAACGGTAGGGGTAGATAAGTGAGAGAAGCACAGAGCAGAGAATCTAGGGCCAGGAGGCTGAGCCCCTGCCTACCTGACCAGTTTGCTCTTTATTCTCCCTCTATGCCTATCCCTAATCTCTTCATCTAACCCAACAGCATGCTTTGTGCATTGTAGCACCTGAATATCTGTGTGTGTGTGTGTGTGTGTGTGTGTGTGTGTGTGTCTTTTTTTTTTTTTTTTTTTTTTTTTTTTTTTTTTTTTTTTTTTTTTTTTTTTTTTTGGTCTTTTTGAGACAGGGTCTCACTGTGCAGTTCAGGCTGGCCTTGAGTTCACTTTGTACTCCAGGCTTGTCCTGAACCCACAATGATCCTCCTGCCTCAGCCTCCTGAGTGCTGTGATTACAGGCAATGCAGCATAATGCCCAGCCTGAATATGTCAAATCCTACACCTTTCCTCTGTTACCTAGTCCCTGTCACTATTTTCTCTTCTATGAACAATGCTGCCAGTTCCAAGGCTATCTTTGTGTGGGACTAGGCAAGTATCTTAGCCATAACTCTGACCACATACCCCCTACCTGAAACCTTTCCTTAGCTTTCCACACACCCTGAGAAAATCCAAACTCTCTTCCTTTGCTGCAGGGCTGCGTATGATATGGCTCCTGCCCATCGTGGTCTACTCATCTTACATGTGCTTTTCTAGACCCCATCTAAGTTATCTTTCAGTTCTTCCATCGCATCAAGCTCCTTTGTTCTACTCTTACAGATAAAGACCATAAGTTTTAGTACCTTACCCTACACATAGCAGATACTATTAATTCCCTTCTCCCATCCCCCAAGGAGAACAACTGGAGATGTATACTGTCCAATTCCTTTTCCTGCCTCTTCTATGTCTACTCTGAACTGTGATATCTTGGTGGGAAACAACTTCAGGCTGCAGATGCTATGACAGCGTTGCTTAAATTGAATTACACTGAAACCAGAGAAGCTTTCAGTTCTCCCAGGGAGTTCAGAAGTGTTCACTCTGAGTGTAACTGCACACAGCACAGGAAAAGTCATTCAAGTTGATAAGAAGTCATTCGGATCACCATCTAAGGCAGCTCTTGCCTTTGAAATAAACTATTCCTTATTAGCACTACACTTGGGATTTTTGGGATTGAATATATTTCTATTAAACAAAGCCCATTTTAAGACATTTTTTCATGCTGTCAGGGTCCTATGTAATTTAATCTCTCCACAGTGTTACAATTTTTCACACACATAGAGCCATAAGCCCTGATAAGAGAGGTAAAAAGGAAGAGAGAACGTGAACAGGAGGCACTGTTCCAACCAGGGCCAGCAGGAGGGCTCTAGCACATCGGACCAACAAGCTCACGTCATTGCGAGCTTGTTATAATGAAAAAGTATTTGGACTTCTCCTGAAAGCAAAAGAAAGCTATAGAAAGCCAAATGAAGATGTAAAATAGGAAATGACCAATAAACCCTTTTCAGAATGCTCACTTTGTGTATAATGAAAAAGACGTATGCAGGGGGAAAAAAGATAAAAGGTGATAAACAGTTGGAAGTTTCTTTCAGTTTAGATATGATACCCAACAGAGCAAAAAGATAAAAGAAAAATAGGTACATTTAAAGTCAAAATAAAAACTTTTGTACTTTAAAGTATAACATCAAGAAAGTGAGGCTAAGGATAGCTGCACACACCTGGGATCCGAGCTTCCTAGGAAGCTGAAGCAGGAGAACCACAACCTGCAACCCCGCCTCGGCAATTTAGTGATTTAACAGGATCCTGGTTTAAAATAAAAAGTAAAAAAAGGGCTAGGAATGTAGCTCAATGTCCTGAGTTCAATTTCTTTTTATTTTTTTTTCAATTTCTATTATTACAAAAAAAAAATCAGAAAAAGAAACTTGCATCAAAGATATACAAAGAACTCTTTCAACTCAACCCTAAAAAGACCACCCAACTTAAAAACTGACAAAAGGCTTGTGCACACATATCTCCAAAGAAAATATATCAGTGAAAAATAAGCACAATAAAGAGAGGCAGCCAGATAGCTCAGAGTACTAAAGCACCTGCTTAGGGAGAGCGTAGCAGCCGGGGTTCAATTCTTGGCATGCTGTGCTGACCCCGACCCGAGGGTGCACTGAGATAGCGATTGAGACTGTGCGTGACGTGTTGGTGTGCACCTGTAATCCCAGTGCTTGGGGGCTGCCAAATAGGAGAATCACCATGAGTGCGATCTTCACAGTGAAACCCTGTAGACCTTCTTCTAAAATAAAAAGAAAGACACGAGAAAGATATTCCACACACTAATTATTAAGGAAATGCAAATTACAATGAGCCCATCTCATATCCACAAAGACGGATATGATCAAAAGGAGAAATGATCAAAAAGATAATTGATAACAAGTCCAGGTTAGGGGTGAAATTGTAGGGGGAATCCAAATAGTCAAATCCTAGCTAATAAAGCCTGCTGTCACCACTGCAACCCAACAGGCAGAGGCAGCTACCACCAACATCATCATCTGAGGCGCTGTGTATACGAAGGAAGGGAAGAGACCACACTGTCAACCATGCTGGTCAAACAAATGTAAAAGAGTAAACAAGAAAACTAATCATGAGTAGAGTGAGGCCATGAAATACTCAGAAAGAAAAATAGGACTGAAGAAAGAGGAGAGGGAAGGCATAGCTTTTCTTTATACTTGCAACAAGCAATCAGAAAATGTTATAGGAAATATATATACTGTCCACAAGAGGAATAAAATTATAAAATAAATACAACAAGAATGAATCCAGCTGGGAGGATGGCTCACTAGCATAAAGGGCCTATCTGATGAGTGCAATATTCCAAATTCAATCCCTGGTACAAAAAAAAAAAAAAAAAGAATGAATCTAAAAAAATTATAAGGTTTATATGGGAAAAATTTGCCCTACTAAACATCAAAAATTAGTAATGGTTTGGCTCAAAAACAGAAATATATTATAGATTAGTGGCACAACAAAGAATTTAGAAATAGATCAACAAATAAAGAAAGCTTTGTATAAAATAGAATCAATTCAAATAAATAGATAAATAGAGCTAGGGTATATCTGAGTAGTGCAGTGGGTGCTTGGTATGTTTGAGACCCCAAGTTTAAACCCCAGCACCAAAATCAGACAGACAGACAGACAGACATTACATTACTCAACAGTAAAGAAGATTTAACTGGCTAATCATTTAGGAAATAAAGACAACTCTCATGCAAAATACTAATAAAAATAAAAAACTGACAGCTGAGTCTAAGATTTTGCTGCTGAGAGCACAGAAGACAACAACAACTAAGAAAGAAAGAAGGACGACGTGGCAGCAGGTGGGAGTTGGAAAAAGCGTCGTCAGTTCGGTCAAGTTTCTGTTCTCTGGACTGCTGAACTCGTAACAAAGAGCACCCCCTAAACTCCCGTAATCGGTGTGGATTCCTATGGGGAAGGTCCATACTGTTGTGTGACTGGGAACCAGTACTGCCCTCACAGCTCTGCTGTACCCTCGGTGCCTTCTCCAGTTTAATTTACTCCAGTGTCTTAATGTGCACCTCCTACACAGACTTTTCACTTCATTAGTCTTCTCTTTCAAAATCATCTTGACCATGCTTACATGTGCTTTCTTCTAAACATAAAGTGAGCTTACTAACATCTTTATAAAAACCAATTGTGATTTTTGTAGAATTACGCTGAGTTACAGATTGATTTCATAGTATGTGCATCTTTATAATCTTACATCTTCCTTTACAGAAACAGTACACCTGATAACTTATTCAAGTTTTCATTACGTAGAGTAGTAAAATTTTTCCCAGTCACACTCTGAAGCCAGCCTGAGGACAAGGTGGATGCTCCAAATCACCAAAAGAACAGGTGTGAAAGAACAGGCTTCAGGAAGGAAATGAAGTGGCTTCTCAGAGCAGTGCTGCTAGAGCAGAGGCCAGTGACGCTTCTGAAGAGACTGTAGGAGTTGACTCCACAACAACTGCAGTCAAGAGCTGTGAGGCCATGAGAGAGAATCATACGCAGAGACAGCAGGAGAGGAGAGCCTCACAGAAGGAACAATCAGTCTTGACACCTCTGTGGGGAGATGCAGCCTCTTGCAATACCCATGTGGTAGACAATCCTGTGCTCCCTTCTGTGTCAGGTATCACACAACACCTTAGCAAGTGGCTTTCTACAAAGTCATGCCAGAAGACAGAGACAGAAACTTCTGGGATTGGGGACTCAATGCTGAATGTAAAGTGTGCGACACAGTCCTTGGAAAAAAAGGGTAAAGCTAAATAAACCCAAAGTAAATGTGAAGCCATCTGTGGTCAAAGTTGTTTTATCTCCCAAACTGGCCCAAAAGCACAAGGCTGAGCAAATGCATCCTACCGTTGTTGCAGTGGTGAAGCCACTCAGCTCCAGCTGTGCCCTGCAGGAAATCCCAGCCAAAAAAACAGCTGTGACTGTTGTCCCACTGACCTCTGAGCATGAATCAGTCACTGTGCCTGAGACAGAAACAGCTAGAGACAGTCTTGTGCAGTCTCTAACCTAGTCCTATTCAGACCCCACATCCCTAGAAGTATCTGGCCCTTCCCCATCCTAGACAGCCATGAAAACACATTATCTCAGCTCTACCTCAACAGGAAAGCCCCTGCTCTCTGTGGAGGGTGATTGTGAGAAGCTAATATGGGAGATTTCAGGAGGTGAATTAGAAGCTAAGATCAACCCTGACCCTGGGAAACACAAAGACAACCTTCCGCTTGATCTCTCAGAAATGACTGATAGTGCAAGGTGAGAGTAGGAAAACTGAAAACCAAAAAAAAACAGAACTCACCAAAAGAGACTCATTTCATCTATTCTAACATGTACCTGAGATGATTTATTTTCTTTATTTTTGAATTTTCCCCAGATTGGAAATATACCTCTGAGTTACCATTTGTGTTCTGGATTCCTTGGGGTTAGATTTTTCAAGTCCCTTACTAACCATTTTAAGCTGTTGTTAAGCATCTTTGATCAAAAAGTTCTGTAATATCCTTCTCTCCACACAAAAATAAATAAAAGGACTAAGAGGGAGTTTTGAATTGAAAGGGTATCAGAGAAATTAGTGATTCCTTGAGGTGTTTGTAATGTTTAACTGTTTTCCCACTTGTTGCATCCTTTCTTTTATGTATTGTCTTAATGTACGTAATATCACCTGTGTTTAAAATGGAGCTGCTACCACTATGGACCATAGTCCAGGCTACCACTAAACAAAGACCCCATCCAGTCTGTGTTAAATTATACACAGCACAATGTACAGAGAAGAAGAAAGCATCCTGGAAATGCACCCTGGATCCTGGGGAAAGGAACTTGTCTCTGCAGACTCAAGGTAAGCTGCCAGGTGAAGCAACAGACAAGGCCTGCAGCACGAGGCTCCTGGAAAAACTACGGGTGTTGTAAACTGAATAAAGAGCATGGAGTTTTACTCCAAAAGTGATTCTTTCTACACCACAAGCTATAGATGGCAAAGGATTCCAGTATGGTGCCACCATATTGCCAGAGTGCTAATCAGGCCCCACTTCAGAAAGGGGTTGATGATGTTAGGCTGAGCCGTAGATAGACAACAAGATAACTTCACTTCAGGGTTCCCAGTTTTGCCTTCCCACAGTGACTGAATGAGAGACAGCAACAACAGAGAGTCACACAGAGTTAGTAGTAAGACACAAAGCCCCTGTGAAGTTTAACTTAAGCCAGGAAGGACTTGGGCCCTACTCTTCATGGTGAAAATCTGAACTCTTGCACTTTCTTCAGAAGCGGCTAGGATGACTTGCCAAACAGCTCAGCAGATTAAAGTGCCTGCTTAAACAGATGCAGGGGTCAGAGGTTTGATCTCCAGCTTGCTGTGCTGGCCGCGTCCCCGTGGTGCACTGAGACAGCAATTGAGACTGGGCATAGTGGCACATACCTGTAATCCCAGCTCTTAGGAGGCTGTAAACAAGTGTATCACTATGAGTCTGATCTAGTAGTGAGACCCTGAACACCCTGTAGATCCTTCCCTAAAATACAAAGAAGGAGGAGGAGGAGGAGGAGGAGGAAGA
>PVKN010002405.1:0-42717 GCA_004027915.1 Capromys pilorides | reverse complement strand
GGGTTTCAAGTGTTTTACACATGGCATACATTGTTTTCAATTAAAACATGAACTTCATCAAAATTTTAAAAAATTTAAAACTGATCTGACTTAAATCAAAGAATTTAGCATAAACGAAGGGGAAAATGTCACTCCTGATCCTATGAAACTATTGCCTAATGCCAGCTGGATAGCTCAGCGGATTAAAACATCTGCTTAGGCAGAGCGCAGAGACCAGAGTTTGATCCTGTCTTACTTTTTACTTATTGCTGGGACAAACACCCAACACTCAAAATGAAGGAAGGAAAGGTTTATTTAGCTCACAGTTGCTGGAGGTTTCAATCTGTATTCGGCTGGCCCAAGGCTGAGTGGAACAGGGCAGAGAGCATCCAGTTCATGGCGGTGGAACAGCAACAACCACAACAGAGGCAACCAACCAACCAGGGTACAGAGAGCAACAGCTAGTATCTGTCTCTCTGTCTCTCTTTATATTACATTCAGGCTGTTTGCCTCAGCCTATCCGCCTTAGGCCACACCTATAATCCCAGAAGGACTCAGACTCATAGTCCCATCAGTACTAAAACACATAATGCCAGTGAATCATGACTGAAGTCTAAAACTCTAGAAGCCCCGCCCCATGACTGCATGAGGCTTTATGGGGACAACTAGCCATAAACCATAACATTCCACCCCTGGACCTGCAAAGTCTCATATACATCCCTTTGTGCAAAAGACATTTGAGTCCATCTGGAAGAGTCGCCAAAGTCCCAACAGTTTCAGCATTTATGAAAAGTCCAAATCCCAAATCTCCTCCTGGATTCACAACAAACTCCCAACTGTGAGGCCCTGTATAAAAGAAAAGTTAAACATATCCAACATTCAAAGGTACAAGATAAACATTACCAATCCAAAAGTTGCAAACAACAGGGTAATACAAAACACTGGGACTAACACATGTCCAAAATCCATCAGGGTAAACATTAAATCCCATACCTCCAACTAGAATATTTGAAGCAGTCTGCACTGAGTTGTGAGCTCCAAAGGCCTTACACAGCTCTGCCCCTATGGCACTCTTGGTGGTAGTTTCCATGGCTTCTCTCTTAGGCAAGATTTGCTCCCTCTTTGCATGATCCATGTTCCTGGCTTTTCCAAACTTCTGGGTTTCCACTGAAGAGGCTTCTCACTCTCTGCTTCACACATTGCTCTCTCAGCAGCACATTGCCTGGCCTCCCAGGCCTTCTTCTGAAATTGAGGTGGAAGCCTTCTTAACCTCAGAGCTCCCACATTCTGCATGCACCTATGTGGATGATGCCAACATTTGCTGCCAGCTGGAGCAGTAGCCAGGCTTCCTTCTCTCTTGGCTATAGGGGTCGAGGGCCTAGATTGCTGAGCACTCTGATCTTGATTCCAAGGAACAAATTCTCCATATTGGTGCCATTTTGGAACCTGGTTTGGCCACTGCCGCCATTCTGGTACTTGGGTCTCTGTGGCTTTTTTCTTAAGGCAAAGCCTCTCTCCTTTGCAATTCTGGGGCTGCAAAGGGTGGAGAGCTGCTGCCTCTTGTGATGCCCTCAGGCCATCCTTTTGATTCTCTGGTTCCTTCTCAGCAGTAGAGATCCTTTTAGCTCCATCTTTGTAGTCCAAAGCTTTCCTCGTGCTTCACTTCTGGCCAAACTCACATTTTAAGTCATCCTGCTTAACTTTTTGTTCTTGATTTTCAACATAAATCTGGCTAAAAGTTGCCAATAACAACCATGCCACTGCCCCAATAGTTTGTTGCTTTGAAATATCTCTTGAAAGATTAATTAGTCTGCCATGCTTAATCTCAGTCTTAGGCAAAGTCTCTGGGCATGAGCAAAATTCTGACAGACTTGCAGCCAGTCCATAGCACAAATGATCTGGAGTCCAATGACCAATACTATCCTTTTTCCCAGCAGAAACCCCCTCAACCTGGTCTTTACAGGCTGGCCTTCTGTCAGTCTTCTGGTCTGAGTTCTGACCAAAATCTCCCCTACAGAGCAGCCGAAGCTTTTCCAACCCTTCACAAGTAGAGGACCTCTCTAAACTTTTCCAATCTCTACTTTTAAGCCATTCTTTATACCCAGGCTTCAAGCCAGTCTTCTGGTCTGAGTTCTGACCAGAATCTTCCAGCTGAAGCTCTTCCAGTGCTTCACTTGTAGTCAACGTCTCTGAACCTTTTCTATCTCTTCCCATAAGCCATTCCCAAAAGCTTGCAATCCACATTGTTAGCTATAGCCACAGCAATGACCCCACTTCTCTGGTACCAAATTCTGTCTTAGTTACTTTTTACTCGTTGCTGGGACAAATATCTGACACTCAAAATGAAGGAAGCAAAGGTTTATTTAGCTCACAGTTGCTGGAGGTTTCAGTCCATATTAGGCTGGCCCAAGGCTGAGTGGAACAGGGCAGAGAGCATCCAGTTCATGGCAGCAGAACAGCAACAATCTCGACAGAAGCAACTGACCAACCAGGACTCCAGAGAGCAGCAGCGTGATTCTGTCTCTCTGTCTCTCTTTATATCACATTCTGACTCTCTGCCTCAGTCTATCTGCCTTAGGCCACACCCATAATCCCAGAAGTACTCAGACCCACAGTCCTATCAGTACTAAAACACATAATGACAGTGGATCATGACTCAAGTCTCAGACTCTAGAAGTCCTGCCCCATGATTGCATGAGACTTTGGGGAGACAACTAGACATAAATCATAACAGATCTCCAGTGTGCCATGCCAGCTCCACCCCAGGGACATGCTGATACTGTGACTGAGACTGGGCATGGTGGCACACACCTATAATCCCAGTGCTTGGGAGGCTGAAAACAGGAGGATCACTATGAGTCTGATCTGTGTAGTGAGACCCTGTAGACCCTGCACTAAATACAAAAATAAAAAATAAAAAAATACAGCCTAAGTCACTAAAATACTTTATTTTCACCCTTTAATGCAGGACAATAAAACAAATTCATCAGAATAACAGATCAGTCACATGGAAAATAACCTCCAAAGTCAGCTCTCCTACACCATTATTTTATTTTTGATGCTATCACCAATTTAGTGGCTTTGACCAATGTGGATTTATTCTGGTGCAGTTCCAGAGGCTGAAGTCCACATTTAGACTATGAGGGCCAAAGTCAAGATGCCAACAAGGCTCCATCCACATGGAGGGCGGGAGGAAAAATCTGTGTTCTTGTCTATCCAGCCTCTAAACGGTACCTGCATTCTTGGGATCATGTCACACCAGCAGGGACCTGACCATCACATCACTGACTGCTCTCTGATCTCTGGCCTTCAAAAGCATCTCTGAGTGGATAGTACAGGATAATTTCCCATGTCTCATGAACCAAAATTTAAATATATGTGCACATTTCCTTTTGCCATACAAGGTAAGATATACAGGCTCTGGGGTAGCACCTGGACACCCAGGGATGTAGCAGCTTCATATAGCTCAGGACCTAAACAGTCACAGAAGGCCAGCACAGCATACAGAATTCTCACAGCCACACCTGCTCCTGCTCTTCCTTGTTGTTTCTATTTTACAATAGTGACAAACCATAATTTTCTTTGGAAGTAGTGAGTCAGATCAATTAGTTTCTCAGAGGAATGGGAATACTCATTCTTAAATTTCTTGCTCTCTTTCTAAGTCCCCAACCAATGTTGAGGACTCATATGCTTTTAAAATCAATTATGAAACATCTGCCATGCCTTAGATCCAGATGTGATCACTGGCTCTTGTTTTACAAATACAAACGACTCCTCTGATTGTCTCTCTTCACCAAGAAAACAGGGAAAGGAGGAAACCACCTCCCCGCCACATGGACCCAGAGGCTGGCCACCCAACCACCCCAGCATCTGAGAAGACTCCAGAAAAGGAGTCCTGAAGGAGGAAGTGATGGTGACTCCATCTCTGTAGTCAAAACACAAAATGTAAAAGGGCCACAATTCAGAGTCTGAGTTCATGAGTGCTAGGCCTCTCCTGTCTCTCTTCTCAAGAATTCCTCTCCTCAAGCACAGTGTATCTATGTGCCTGTCACCATTAGTCCTTGGAGCAGTCTGCTGAGTGGGTTACAGAATATATGCATGCTAGAATATATGGGCATTATATATGTGGTATATAATGAGCTCCAACTTGGATAGGGAAGGGAAGAAGGGAGGGAGGAGAGAGACATGGAGGGAGCGGAGGAAGGTTAGGTGGGAGTGGACAATGAAAAGCTTACTTTATTCCCCCATCTGTGCTATTGAGCATGTCACTGGAGAAAAACACACATCTGGGAAGATTTATGTCACAGTGAAATCACTGTCACTTCCATGAGAAGGCCCTCTGTATCTAAGAAGACTCCTTTCCTGCTCCACAAATGACCATCTCTTTCCCCTGACCTCCACGTCGCTACACCCTGGCTCTTGGCCTGCTGAGTTCTTCAGTGTGTTGTACCTATCCTGTCAAGGTTCTTTCACCTCCCAGACCCTGAGAACCAATTCCTCAACCTCCAAGCCTAAGGATGGTGACAAGTCTGCCATGGAAGAACTCGCCACTGCCTCACCCTTCTTGTCGTGCTGCTGCCAGCCCAGCCCACATCAGTTATCACTCTAGAACATGCTCTTGAGGTGACAGCAGCCCCTGTTTTCTCTCTGTGCCTTGGCCCTCTGGGTTTTCTTTTACATGGGTGCTCCTTCAATATGTGTTGTCTTTGGTGTGCCCTCAGGGCCTGGCATGTCATAGATGCTCAGTCATGTGCACTGACTAACAAACTCATTTCTCCACAGTTACCTGCAGACATCTGATGGCATTCTAAAGTTTCATTCTAGCTCTTGTATTATATAAACAGAATTGCTTTAACAAATGACTTTGGATGACCTTGGGCAAAAAGCAATACAATTTATTTCCAAATCCTAAAGGTATTCAAAGCCTATCCTTCATTTTGACAGCCACAAGGCCCAACAAGTTGATGAATATGGTGATATGTACAAAGATACTCAAGGACTACATTTCCATTGGTCTCATGATCATAAAGAATAAGTCTGACATAGCAGACCCAAGGTAGCATGTAATAAAAAGCATTATATATATTTGACCAGTGGTTTGTTATTTTTGAACTCTGTCATTGGCCAACAACCTATGCATAAAGCGTCCAAATTTCTTCTCCATAAGAAAACATTGCATCCTTAAGCCTGTCATCTAAACATGCCTAGTGGAACACACTGTCTAGCACAGCCCACAGCCAGCAAAAGCCCTGATGTTGCTCCCGCTGGATCCCTGAGCAGCTCAGATTGCATCCAGGGCTGCAGAGCCAGGACAGCATGGTTATCTTCAGGATTGTAAATCTGGCAGGGCTCCACAAGATGCTTTTTTCCAGGAGTTTTCTGGGAGGGTCATAGAACACCCAAAAGAGGCAAATTTACTACATGTTCTCTCCAGTTCAAGGGGATCCCACTCTATTCCCAGTGGGTCTTGTGGACCTGGAATTCTCGGAGATTGGGTGAAACATGTAGGCTTTCAGTGTCAGAGGGAGCTGGGGGTAGTCCTGGATCCAGCAGCAATGAATTGGTCCTCTTCTAACTTCCTGGACCTTGTTTCCTTAACTGGGGTGAGGGTAGCATCAACTTGGGCTTCTTGTAGGCTTGAGATGAGACAATGGCCATGAGTGACAGCATCATGGAGGAGTGGGGAGAGTCTCATTAAGTCACAGTTGCCACTCACAGAGGTCCTGTCATGTCCAATACTGTGAGAAGGTTCTAGGTGTCCCTGGATAGGTTCCGAGACCCCTCCAGGAGGCACTTGCCAAAGAGGAGAGGGCACCTGGTATTATTCCTCTAAGCCACACAGGCAGAGCCAGAAAAAGCCTCATGTAATTCTGCTAGTACAATGTGACTTTCTGAGGGGGTGAGGTCTGAGCTAGAACGTGGAGCTCATAGATGTCCTTGACCATTTCAGAAGCTGGAACAGGAAGACTGGGGCTAACTGATAGGGTGTTGATGGTGCAAAGGATGAGGGTTGGAGGAAGTCAGTTTTGCCCTCACTGTGGAAAAATCTCTCTGTGAAGGGTAAGCAGAGAAAGAAGACCACAGAAGATGAGGAGTCCATCTGCACAAGTTGTCACCTCACATGCACTGACAAGAACCTGTGGCCTAGAGCAAAAGAGCTCATGAGACCAAACATGTGACCCTGAACTGAGCCACACAGGACAACTGATAGAGCAGGATCACTGCATCTGCACCATTCTTCAGGTACTACCATCACCCACTGCTGCAGCCAGGCAGGCACATCACACCCAGAAGGAAATAACAAGCCAAGGCGGGCACATCAGCAGCTGTGCCGGAGCACTGCTGAGCTCTAGCTGTATCCCTCCACAAGTGGCTATGGAGGCCAATTGTGTGGTCCACATGCAAGGAGCCATGGAACCAGGCAGAATCCTCAGCAGTATACACCTCCCAATAAGTCTTTTGGAAGACACTTTCAACATTTAACTGCAAGCTAAGATTTCTAAGGGCTGTTAGCACCATCACTGAAACCTAAACAACAATCCATGAGACCCCAATGTCTCAGCATGCCACACAAAGACCCAAAGTGAGCAGTGCTCCAGAAAAGTTGTGCTATGCAAAAAATACAAGACTTCGTCCCAGTAACATCTAGTTGTCATTTTAAACCTCCCAGGAAGATGCATACAGATGAGGTGGGAGCTGTCTCCCTCTTTTGTATGGGAGCTAAAGGCTTAGCAGCAACATTGACAAATAAACCAGTCACTGATGTCAAGTAGTGAGCTAATCCTGAGGAAGACAGGCAAGAGGATGTAATGGGAAAACAAGGTCAGATGCTGATGTGTAGATGTGCTTGACCTGGAATCACAGCCTGGCAGTCATGCAGACAAAAATTAAAACCCCCAGACCACATACCAGAAACTAGTTGGTTTCCAAAAAGGAGATCAGATACCTGAAAGAGCATAACCTGCCCACCCTGACTTTCAATTATTCAGTGGAAAGGAAAGATTCCAGGCAGGCCTGGCAACCCCAAATCTCAATTCAGAAAGACAGCAACTTAAGAGACACATGTAATGTCTGAAGATGGGATGCTAATTTCCCAGTCCAAAATAAACACAAATGAACAGCCACTGAGAAGAGCCAGGGAGCCAGTCTTCTAAGTGTCTTTTGATCTGTTCCTGAAAGAAAGTATGCCCTGAGACAGCCCAGGCAGGTAGTGGGTCGAGGGCCAACTGGAATGGAGACCCTGACCCAACAACCTCCACCTGCAGCTTGCTGACTTTCTGTTGCCCAGAAAGCCAGTAGCCTCACAGAGGCTCTAATCTCACAGCGTGTATGCACAGGAGGGCCTGTCGCTTGGTCATGTTCTCACGAGGAGCAGGAATGGACAGACCTCCACACAATAACACTGGGTTCCCCACACAAAGCTCATTTGTTCAAGCTAGGCTCCCTTCTGGAGCTCACAATCTGGCTGCTCACAGATATGGTGCCAGGCGGGCCACACTGGGCTCCTCTATCTCCCAAGACAAAGCTGGCATCAACTCTGACTGGAAAATTAAAAGGTAACATTTTCCAATACTAATCAAATCTCTTCCATGTAATGAGCACCAGTATCTGGGAGGGCAGCTGCAATCATATCTGTTTACCAAATAAAATCTTGAAACAGTGACAGAAAGACACTGTGACAGACACCCAGGATGAGCTTCATTTCCAGGGTATTTTCACTTGCATGGCAGCCATCTGACTTGATGGTAATAAGAACTTCACAAGGCAGACATCGGAGTGGGGGTGGGGATGGGCCAGACTGCAGGGATCTGGGCTAGGAACTCTCATCGTATAGCAAGAGGACCCAGGGTCAAAAGAACACCTGCCCTGAAAGACTTGGGGTTTTTTCTCAACCTTCCAGAGACTTCATCTGCCTCTTCAAAGGCAAAAAGGATTGTTATCAAAAATAAATATGGCAATCAAAGACCTCAGTATGGTGACCAGCACTCGGAAACTGCCCCAAGGAGCATGGCCCTCCTTGCTGGGTCTGCTGCCATTGTCACGACCTCAGATGAGGCAGCTGGGCTGGGATCCCAGGAGACCCCAAGGTAACAGATGACACAACCAGAAATAGAAGCCACCAAGTCTGATCCCAGTCTATCACTTCTTCCACTCTGCCATGGAAACAATGTCAAAACAGAGAAAAGAAAAAGCCTGACTAAAGGGTGGAGATCTTGCATTAAATGTGTTTTGTGCTATGGAAAGGAAGGTGAGTGTGAGCTGAAACATGGGCCAAGGTTGAAAAGGAAAACAGCGCTTGGCCTTAGGTCTGCCTTCAACCGTGTGATAAGTTAGTAAAGGCTCCAAGGTGCTGGACTCCTTTCTGCCCCATAATTAATAAGGGAACTTCTGATATCTCCATGAAAGCAGGGCAACAGCTGGTAACAATAATCTGGTAGCATCTGCACGTTGGACCCTTTCCTGGGAAGCAAGGACCCAGCCCACAGCATGATATCTTACACTCTTAAAGCAACGTTGCAGAGCTATCTTTAGAGAAAATCTACTTCCACATAAGTCTAAAGAATGCACACCCATGTTTATTCTTTAGATGCCCAAAAATTATTTCTGGAGATCTGGACACACCAGGGGTTTCCTGAGATATAATTAGAATACACCCAAGAGAAGAAAATGAGAAGCCAAGCTCTATAGTCAACTTGCAGCTCTCCTCCATTTCCACTTTATAGCTGATGCCAAACCTTGGAGGCGAATGCCCTAGCTTTTAAAAATCATTACACACTCACCTATACAATAGGTAAGGACTGAAATGTCCAATGACCAAATAACGGGTTTTCCTTAATTAAAGATATGCAGTAAATTAGATTTTTTTTTAATATCAACAATTAGGAATAGATACTTCATGTTTCTAAACAATTTCAGGTTTAATTAGAAATCTGGAAGCCCCATTTGTCTTAACAATTTGACAGCTCTGGATTCCCTTCTACACCCACACTTCTCCCTTTCTTATCCTCTTCCCATTTGTAGTATTTTATTCCATCTGAGCGCCAAAAGGGAAGGAAAGAAGCCTCCGTGCACATCAGCTCGCTCTTCTCTGGAACATGCCACTTTTGAAGCACTAGTGACAAAAGGTTACTTCCCCATGACTGACAATTATCTCTAAGCTGATTATTAAAGTGTCTTATTAAAGTGCACATGCTGGGTGGCTTTCAGGGAGGGCGGCAACAGAACGCCCTGGATGGCGAAGATGACATCACAGGAATAATGTGTAGGAGTGCGCCCTGTTTGTCCATTTAAATTAGTTTCATCATCCATAACAAGTGTTTAAGGAGCAGAAAAGCAGGCCCGATGCATAATGCATTGTGTCATGATGCGTAATAATTAGGCCTGCTCCCCGCCACCCTGTCTCCCAAGACTTCAAAATCTCTTTGAGTAAGCATTCTGTTCTAAAGGCTTTGACAAAAATGCCATTTAGGGACTTTCAAATTTACAGCAAAGCAATTTGTCATCATTTACAGGGAGAGGGAAGAGGGTAAGAGGAACGAGGGGCCGCCTGGTTTGCCACTAGCAAACCTCCTGAGGTATGAGCTAGAGCCTTCTGGGGAGAAAGGGGGCTGCGTCTGTGGCTCACAAGGTGCAGATTCCTCTGTGTATTTCCTTTCAGGAATGTAAGAGAGTCACAGAGGGCTTCTTTATCTGAGGCTTGCACATGAGGAGAACTAAAAGCTCAGAAATAAATTCCTAACTTTGCATGTTTCCTCTGCCCCTCCATAGCATGCGTTGAAGGTGGATGTGTGCAAACTGTGTTCTTTATACTAAATAGTATTTCCCAAAGATGGAACATCTAAAATAGCTCTAAATTGACAGAACAATAAAAACATCAATGAGCCCAAAGAGAAAAAAATGGCCTTCAGAATGAGGTACTGTTCAGGTAAAACAACCACCTCCTTACTTTGCAGGAAGTAGATTTTTCTAGATTGAAGTGAGATTTAGGTCTGCACGGTGAAGAATACATTTCCTGTTGAAGTCTGATGCAGACTTCAGGAGCAGAGCCCATCTCTCGCTGGCCTGTTCCGACTGCTCAGCAGAGCCTGATGTGTGCATGCTTATCCACTATGGCCCTGGGCCACTCGCTCCAGAAAAAGAAGCTGCAGGTTGGCATAGAAAAGGGAGCTGAGTACTCAAGACAGACTACAAGGGGTTAACGACGACTGAATGATTAATGAAGTCCAAAAGGCAAACTCAAGTGACCAGAAAAATTCTCTTTCAGCTAATTTAACATTTTGTTGTAGTTGAACACAGATAGCCCCAAACCGCAGCCGGGCTGGCTGCACCCAGGGAGTGACACTTGCCACTGTGAGCATATCTCCTGGATGAAGGAGCTCTAGCCCTGTCCCTGGAACCTCTCCTGGACTGCACCTAAGCAGATGCACGGCCCCAGGAGAGAAAAGCATGGGAGGCGCGCTCAGGGCTCAGGGCGGCACCCAGGTTTCCATGGCAGCACAGTGTTCAGTAATCCATGAACTTAGGAGCACAGTGTGAATGCCCTGTAATTAAAACTCTTCATGGGCTTCTCCCACCAAGAACTCATTTCAGTGGTCTCAGGAGCTCTCCATGGGTCACGATGTGGTGACAGCTCATGCAGCAGAGCACACACCTGCTGAACTGCACTGACTCACGCCCTGGCACCTAACTTCTCTCCTAACCCCATTCTGTGCAGATGCTTCCTGTGGCCCAAGTCATCTAAGGCTCGAAGCAGCTCAGTGTGGCTTGGTATCCAACGCTATTGAAATGGTGTTGACTGTTAAAGGACACCTGAGACTGAGACCGTCACTGCCTCCCATCTGCCACTAAGAGTTCGACAGGGGACTCCCAAAATCTCCAGCCATCCCTGGTCCCCAGCTTCATCTCCAGCCACCTCTGTTTCCAGCACACAGACAGGAGGATGTCACCACAGGCAGTAGGTGAGGGGACAATCTGTGCGGAATGTGATGCACGCATATGGTCCCCCTGAACTTGACCAGTGAACCAAATGGCATTTGTATGAGATGAGAGCCACAGGCTGTGTTAAGAGAAAATACAAGCATCATTTTAACAAAGAGCTCCATAGCCACAAGAAACAACAGGGAATGGAAAAGCCATGAGGAGGACCTCAGGGTGAGGAGGCGGCAAAGCCTGAGCTCCCTCCAGCTGGGACAGTGGGCACCTCAGACTGTGTCCTGTGGCTGTGAGAGTGGTGCTGATTCCCCCTGGAGGCAAGCACTTGGCTCCAAAACTGCATGTGGCCCAGCCTCAGCTCTTTACATTTGCATTGTTGTTTCAGTTTTATCAAATCATCTGTTTTTACTTTTCACAACCTGAAGAGTCAGGACATTTTCCTCTAATTTCATTGCAAAAGTTTTGTGCCGATCTCTGACCATGTCCCACTGGGGTTTTAACTCTGCCCCTCAGCCTCAGATACATGCATCCCCCAGCCCCGTCCACACTCCCCAGCCCACAGGACTTGTCCTCCAGGAAGCTTTCCATCTTGCACTCATATGACCCCTGCCACTACCGCTAAATCTCATGTCTCTTCTGAACCCTTAGCAGCTCACCATTTAATCTACCTAAGTTAGATTTTTGTTGTTTGTGTCCTTGTTAAATTTATGATGCCTTTATTTTTAAAAAAAATCTCAGAAGCTCAGTCACCAATGTCAGGGCTGCCAGTGAAATCACCAACTCAGAAAACACATTTATCCAGGTGTGTTGTTACTCCCCTGTAACCCCAGGACTCAGGCGGCTGAGGCAGGAGGACTGCAGTGAGTTTGGGGCAACCTATAGCCTATATAGTTCAAGATCGGCCTGAACTACATAGCAGGACCCTGTCTCAAAAAACAAAAATTTAGATACTCATCTTCTTCAATATTTCCAATGAATACAAAACACAGTGGATATATTCAGATTGATTCAGAAACACCACACTTCTAAGAAAGCCCGTTGGCCAGTCTGCGTTGGTTCCAACAACCATCCATAATATGATCTGTGGTCTTAGACAAGGCCCCTGCCACTGTGTCACAAAAGTGACAGGCTGGGAGTGTGATAGAGGAGTGATGCCCCCCCATTATCTCCACTTCCACTTTTAGAATATGATTCATTCAACAATCACAAAATGAACAACTTTTAATAATAAGAAATAATATTTAATGTAAGGTTGCACAACTCTGTGTGTGTGTGTGTGTGTGTGTGTGTGTGTGTAAGAAACCAACTTCCTCTATATTCAGACCCTCCACATAAAACCCTTCCATGGGCAGACTGTGATGCCTCTGCACTAAGCCGTTCCCCCATGGACATCCACCAGGTGCCCTCCCCTTCCTCACTTTTGATGGCCCTGCCTGGAGCCATCCTCCACTAAACCAGCTGAGGCCTCAGCCCACAAGACCTGGCCACTCAAGATGTGGTTTGTCTTCTGACAATGAGCGACAGCTCGGGTTTCCACACCCTTTCCCAGGGTTTAACTACTTCCTGGTGCCGCTATGGGAAATCACCTCAGTCTTTAGCCCTATCTTCTTTTCTGAAGGTGGGCAGTAGAACAGAAAGTTCCAAACTTCTAATCAGGTCATTGGCCCCATTTGGAAGTTATCGGGGGATCCCAGCCACCAGTTATAGCATCAAAGTACAAAAGACATTCACTCACCCTGGAAGCCATGAGGAGCCAGGAGCAGACACTAAATACATGTTCCTCCTTCTGTCGCAGTGTCACAATGTGAGTAAGGGTGGCTACAGTTGTGCCCTGATGTCCCCCAAGCCTCACGTGGCCATAGGTGGGGCTTTTCAGGGGCAGCAGGATCTATGGTGTGTGGTGCTGTGATCTAAGGTGCGTGGTTACTAAGTCAGTCCACCCACTGGTTCAAGTGGTGGGAGTGCTGTACCCACCCTGGGTTGGACAGTCTGTATAAAGTAAAAGGAACAAAAGACAGGTGCTCAGTAAACACATGCTGGAAAACTTTCGAGCCAAATTGGTTTGTGTGTCTTGATGTAAGAGTCAAATTTTGTATATTACGTAAATGTTCAGCAAAGTTCTTCAAATACAAGGTATTTGCATTGTTACACTTTGTGGAGGGCCAGAGTTGAAAATACTCATGTACAATGCTTCTTGACTTTTCAGTAAATGCGCATGTCCAAATATCCCCACATGAAGAAACTGGCACCACACCACAAAACAAGCCAAATGAAGTAGAACCAAAGATTGCCATGGCTCCGGGCTGCTGAACTCCACAATGCTCCTCTTAACAGTTCAACCAGCAAGGCCTGCCTCATGCCCAAAACCCATGCAATGCAGTGCTAGACAGACTAGAATAGAGAGGACAGCCCAACAGACAAGGCCTGGCTGCCTAAGCTGGGGAGCGGAAGGAGAACCACCCACCGCTCCATCTCCCAGCAGCTGCACGACTAGGAGGAGAGAGACTGAGGTTCCCGTGTCCAGGCCCATCCTCAGGGAGCCTCTCTGGAGGGGCCCCTGGGCCAAAGTTAAATGCAATGCAAAAGCATGTATCTCAAAGACTTATATGGTGATTAAATGGAATGATAAAATACAGCACTTATCACAGTTTCTAAAACAAATAAGAGCTCAACAATGATTATCAATTAGAATGAGTAGGTTTGATCAATACTCCATAAACAAGTGAGCCTACAGACATCACCATCACAGTAAACCTGAGGGTGTTTAACCTGCAGAGGGGAAGCCACAAAGCAATCCATGGCTGGAGCATCCCTGAGAAGGCCCAACTGAGAGGAGTGGGTGGACAGGGATGCAGGTGGTCTCCTTCACCATGGCGTCTCTGTGGTGGCACCAGCCACAGCTCCATGGACACAGCACCATCACCTACACCATGTGTTTGTCATGCAAAGAAGCCACCCCCAACAGAGAGCGACTGACCCCCTCAACCACCTGCTAAGGCAATGCACTAAGCAACTTCACACCACATCTGAGTGCCAAATAGGAATTTTAAAAATATTTTAAATTAGTGAACAGTGTTTAATTTTTACTTTCATTAGCACATGTGTGCAGTACGTAATGATTTCACTCGTTGTGAGGCAATGGTATGGGTGCAACACTCATCTTAATTCTTTCCTTCATCTCCTTACAAAATATTTTAATTCTAATTTTGGTGTTGCACAAACTGATAGCCAGTTTAGAGTAAGTGAAGTATAATAATCTTAAAGACGGATACAAATTCGAACTTTGCAGTTCAGGAAAGAGCCTACCATGCAGATAGATGAATGCAATACATATGTCCAGATTCTTTCTGAAAACAGAACACAGCACCAGGAAGTGGTGCTGCCACTGAAGCAGATAAAAGTTAATTAACCTGTCCTTCCCTTACCTAACACAGTAACTGAACAGGTTGGCAAGGAACAATAAGACAAATTTTCCACATTTGCACACTGGTTTTTAAAATTGGATCCTCACCTGCTCTTGGGATTCTCTGTTGTTCAACCCTAAAGACAACTTAAGATAATCAGTTTCAGGAAGACTTGCTGTGGAGATAATTTAGCAAAGGACCCCAGATTATCTGGAATCAAAATGTCACCTGACCAGGGGGTGGAACTCAGACTCCCCAAATACGATTTCACTGTCTATGAAGCCAAGATGCAAACCTATTTGACTAGCCGAGGGTGAAGGGGTGCAGCCTTCAGTCTGCTGTCTAACAGCGCTGCATGGAATCGCACCTTCCCTGATATTTCAGCTATCTTAACACTCACCTCCCAGCTGTGAGCCGTATTGGACTGCTCTGCACACCACATTGGAAGTACTACCCCACTTCAGGTGACAACCGCCAAATGCCATCTACTGCTGTCCTCATTGTCACTACTATTGACCAACTTCCTACATGGTAACTTACATGTCTACCTATGTTAAGGGCTCGAAGGATAGGAGTTTTCCTTTAGTTCTTTTCCTTTGTTTTATTTTATTTTATTTATGTATGTGTTACAGAGTCTCACTACACAGCTGGGACTCGTACTGATTCTCCTGTTTTCAGTCTCCCCACACTGGTCTGGGTGGCAGCTAAGCTTGCCCAGGGCAAGCATTAACTCTTTTCATTTTTAATAGAGAGAATTACAAGCACAAGCCCCTCCTCCATAGGCAGCCAAGAGATTTTCATTTCTGAGTGAGACTACAATTTTCAGAAAAGGGTGAGAAAGCTCTAGGCATGCATGTATATTTCCTGAGTATCAGGAACGGCCCAGCAGTGCTTAGACAGGGAACCCACTCATTAGTGAATGGAGACAGTTTCTAGCGAAATCAAAGTACTTGGATAGAAAAAATGACCTCATTATGCTCATGAGGAAGAGATAAACAATGGGACACAGAAAAGCTCAACCCTGGCTGAGCTCCCTGGGCTGCACCATGAGCCACACCCACTCAGGTCTTAGGGTAGAAAAGCAGCACAACAGTATCATCATCGCTATTCCTCACTCGCAGTCTGTGCAGTGCATCTGAAATGTCTTATCTCAGAAAGTCAGACATGCTTTCATTCAACAAACCTCCATGTCACTCAGACCTCAATCCTCAGCATGCAAAAGCAGACTGAAGGAATGCGACAGGAAGAGCACCAATGCTTCGGATCCTGTTCTTAAGGAGCAAAATAAAATCATGCAATGCTTTTTTATGGAGCTACAAACTTAACCATGGCACTCCAAAGGCCTCCACATACACGGAAGCTTCCCCAAGGTGATGCCTAGGAGGGAGGACAAAGAGGCCCAGGCCACGCCTCCTTTGCCTCTGCTACCTTCTCTGCACACAGATGCATCTTCTCCAGGCATTTTCCACATCAAGTCTTCAAACAAACTAGGCTTCCATGTTTCGAGCAGTCTCTCTGGTCTGGTCTTCTCCTCACCGAGAAGCAGGTTACTGATGTGGCAGTCCCTTGTGACAGGCAGCAGAGGGGCTCTGCAGCACTCTGGGAGCAAGAATCCACAGCCACAGGAAGATGGCTCTCCACCGGCCGCAGGACAGAGCACTCCAAGCCTGGCAGCCAGGCAGGAGAAGATGCCTCAGAGTGACTAGCACACAGATGGCTTGCATTCTGGTTCCATCATCTGATCAAATGCTCATCCACTTGCTCACTGGACAGGAAGTGGCTGTAGGGATGCAGGAGACTCCCTGAATCCATGTTCCTGGTGACGAACCCTGGAACACAGACTTGGTTTCTTTTATTAATGCATTAAAAAGAAAAGAAAAACTTAAAAAAATAAAGAGTCATCTATGCTAGCCCTATTATAGCTGAGGAAATGATAGCTAAGGTTCCCTTCAGAATACCCTTCTTCACCTTTCTCCAGAATTCCTCCAAAACCCTTGCTAAAGCACAGATTCTATCAGAGCAACTAGACTCTAACCTGGATAGCTCAGGCCTCTCAACCCCTGCACTATTAACCAGTAGTGCTGGACAATTCTTTGTTGCAGGAGCACACTGACCACTGTCTTCATCCCCTCAGGAGCAAGCCCTATCAGACCTGGCACTGTCAGCCTTATTACCAGACACTGGCCCACATGTCCCACAGGCACAGGACTGCCCTCTGCTGAAAACCACTGATCTCACTATAGGGCAGAATTTGTTAGGAGCTTGCTCCTTCTAAAAATAATCAAGTCATAAAAATGATGGGGGAGATCCTGTTAAAACTGCCAGCTGCTAAAAATAATGAGCACAAAATAATCGTTGCTTAGTTCCACAGAATTCATGATAGGTTGTATATTGCTCCTTTCTGGTGGTTTATAGTAGCCCTGTAGTGACTCACAGGGTCTATGCTGGTGTAGGTCAGCAGAATGTGTTCAGTGCTGGTCTGGCTGCTGCAGTGGTAGTGAACCTATGGCACCCGAGGTGCAGTATGCTGTTTGTTATCACAGAAAATTCTACAAGGTTTGCCAGCACTGAGAGGAAGACACACCTATCTCCAAGGGAAGCCTTGAGTGGGGTACAGCGCTCTGGTTCCAGACACTGTCATAGACATTGTCATTTCCCAAGCATGTGAGGAGGACAGACAGCCAGATCCCCACTTGTAAACTACCCAGGCTCAAGAAGTATGTGGCTTCCTAATTTAAGAATCCTTTACTGGCAAGCACAAGGTCCTGAGTTCAATTCACAGTAAAAAGAAAAAAAAATCTTTAAAATTTGGTAGTGATGTGGTTTACTCAGACTCTAATAACATGTAGATTTGCAAAAAGGTTGAGTGATTTTTTTCCCTTAAGATACTCATCATTTGAATTGCAGATGGTTGAGGATTCTAAGACATTCCTGAGATAATAGTCTTTGACTTTTGACTATTCCGTGCTATGAAAGTTTTGGCTGCACTTGCAAAATAAGTAGGAAGGGCTGACACACCCACTTTCTTTGGTCTTTATTATATTTTTACTCTGTTCTCTGTTAGTAGATTGTATAATTAATGTGCCTTTAAATTTGGTTTTTAAAAAGGCCTCCCAACCTCGGGGGACATGGCCTTCCTGTACGCTCAGTACATGCAAGTGTGGTGCTCCTGTTCTCTCTCCATCTTTAAGGAGAAAAGGATGCAAGTAGCCATCTGCAGAGCTGTACTCCAAGCACACAGCCCCCACTGCAGCCGGCCCAGCACATCCCACTGCCCAGATCAGCAGGGGTCGCCCCTGGGAAGAGCTGTCCCCCTCCAGAGGCCATGGAGCCTCCAATTATGGAATAAATATCTTCTCAGGGGTTAAGGTGATTTGTCCTAATAACAACTCTGAGTCACACAACCTCTAGTTTTGATTTTTTATCAAGAAACTCATTCGCTATTTACAATCACTTCTAGGTCTCAGGCAGCTTATTGAATCCAATGACGGAAATATGTATTGCCCTTTCTTCCTGTTGAGAACTGAGAAAGGGTGACCTACTCCAGATGAAAATGGAAAAGGAACAGTCTGTGCCAGACTCTGTTGGCTCCATAGCTCCCCATCATCAGAGAGAACCTGGAAGCTATTTTAAACCAGTGCCTTCTTCCACACACTCCCTAGGCGGGGCTTACGGCTTCTTAGCACAATGCTCTCCCTTTTAAAAATTTTTTTTTTTTTGAAGGTGCATAAGAACCTATTCTTGCAAAGAAACAGACCATCCATCCAACTGTGGGAGATGAGTAAGCAAGAACTGTGGGCTGTCAGCTCCAAGGGCGCTCACCCCATCTCTTCTAAAGTGGAAACTCACAACGGCCAAGCTGCGGGGTCATCTCAGTAGCAAATCACAATAACATGGCCAACGGATTAGAACATCAAACTTGCTTAAGATGCCTAGATGGGAAGGGTTATTTTTAATATTATCTAAAATAAGATCTAGAGACACAAAAAGATATTTTTAAAGTTCTGAATTTAGGCCTTTCTGCAGCACACATCTGAGTCTATTTTAGTTCAAAATTCAAGGACACACTGTTTTGAAAGACTATTCCATTCCGTCATTAATAACTGCCCTCAATTTTAACATATATGTGCTGAGGTCTAAAATGCAGATGTAGGAGTCAAGGATATAGTTTGGCAGTATAAGCATCTGCCTGGCAAGTGCAAGGTCCTGGGTTCAATCCCTGGTACCATAAAATAAAATAAAATGCAGATGTAGCCATATATGCCTTTTGCCCTTCTGCAGATGACAACCTTGCCATTGGCACACACCCTTTGTGTGATAAATACAGTCAATGTGCAATCATTTGCCTAAACGAAGAGAGCAGAGGATGAGGAAATCCAGCAGAGCCAAAGACCCTATAACCCTCTGTGCACAGCTTTTGAATGAGCCTGGGTGCTATTATGTGGATGAAGCCATGTGATAGCTTCCTCAGGTGGCAATGAAAGCAAACAGTGAAGCGAGGGCTTTCTCACTGAGCTACATTCCCAGCCTTTCTCAGAGGTTTTGAGACACTGTCTCCTAAGTCACCAGGTTCCCCAAGGTGGGCCTGCTCTTGCCATCCTCCTGCCTTACCCAGAGTTGCTGGATGGAGGGCAGGCACCACCACGCCCACACTGGCACATCTCCACTGTCTTACTTGGAGCCACATGCCCTGCTTTGAGCTTCAAAGGGCTTCTCCATCACAACACCAGCACCTGGTGGAGAAGGGGTCAATGTAATTCCAATACAGGCAAGTCCCTAACCAAAGCAGCTGCTATTGATAAACCAGAAGATTAAATATGCTCAAATAAGAAAAAATGAGATAGGTAGAAGGAGAGGCAGAGGCAGAGGCGGAGGGAGTAGCAAAGGGAGAAGGAGACGCAGAGGGGGAGAGAGAGAGAAAGAGACAGAGAGAGACAGAGACAGAGACAGAGACTAACACACAGGTGAGTCAAGCTATGAGGATCTATGCCAGCAGTGATCCTCAATGCCTCCTTCTTGTACCCTGAGCCAGTCCTGACATCAGTGCCTCTCAGACCAGAGATCAAGCATATTAAGGGTGGTATGGCCATAGACAACCAGTCCCCATCAAAGCTGCCCACATTTTTTTGCTACTCAGTGAAACCCTAACTCAGCATCAAAATGCCCTCCTATAAATCAGTTCCCCACACAGAGCTCTCCAACAGTGCACTGCTGTGTGCTGGACACTCCTGGGCCAGCTGCCTGGCTCCTGTTTGATCCTCTCCCTCAACCAGGAACAAGGCAGCCCCTTCCTGGGGAGCACATGTGTTTTGAAGATGGATCACAGGCCATGTGGCCAGAAGATCCAAAGTCAGGCTACAGAAGCAGTCTCCTCCAGTAATCAGAATGAGGAACAGTGTGATCTGTAACTTGGGGAACCCCCAGAATGGTGAGGAAAATGACAAAGGTACATGCCACATTGGAAACACCAGAGAAGTGTTGCAAACCACAGCCCTTTCCCAGGATACATCTGAGTTTCTCATGGGAGGCTCGGGACCAGAAAAGCACAACCTAGCTTCCTTTCCCATGCTAGGCATTGAGAACTGGGGTCTGACTCTTACTGGGGGTGGAGGATCCAGACAGAGGGATACTACCTAGAACCTAGCTCAAGACATCAACAGACAAAGCCCTCCCTCCTCACTCACATGCCTCTTACCCAAGGTGGGCAGAAGGAAATAGTGGTCCAGCCTCTGCCTTCATAGTCCTGTTCTTCCTGTCAAACTTTGCTTCTGCTGTCTCCAAAGCCTTCACTATATTCTAATGCTTGAAATCTCAGCAGTGATGGAGGGCTCTGCTTTAAATCTAGAATGTCTCTCCAACATCTCGAGGGTTCAGAGGTCAGACTTTTGGGGTGAGCTCACAGTACTGTTCCATTCAACAGTGGACTGATTCATTGATTGATTCATAGCTAAATATGCTGCTAGGAGGTGGGGCCTTGTTGGACAAGGTGTGTCACTGGGTATATCTCCATCCTGTGGAGGGTGCACCTCCAGCAATAGTGCCAGAACCAAATTAAAGTTCTCTTCCTCTGAATTGTGGCTGTTGGATATTTTATACAATTGCTAGGAAAATAATGCACAAGGTCTCTTGTGACTACGAATAACAGGGGGTCTGGCTGGTGACATGAGCTCCCACAGACAGATGAACTAACCTCTGATCAAAGTTAAATACCTAAATGACACCAAAATCACTTCTAGGTCAACATTTTTCTATCTAAAAATTTTGCTATAAACATACAACTCAACCCATTGTAAAACATCAGTCATGAAAGAATGAAAGAGTTAAGAGTTACTGCTTTGGTTAGACATCAGAGAGAGAGAAAGAGAGAGAGAGAGAGAGAGAGAGAGAGAGAGAGAGAGAGAGAGAGAAATTAGCTACCCCCCTCAGTCTCTGCTGCCACAATAAGGTACCAGAGACCCCTGGCTGGGCTTGCCAAGTTAAATAACTTACAGGAGGACATTTATGGCCCCCAGGGAGCATTTCATATTTCTTATGCACTTCCTTTTCACTGGCCAAAGAAGCAAGCAAATGATAGTCCTCTAGAGGGACTGCCAATGCCAAGATCTGGCAGGGACAAGAGTCGCTAGGCGCCCTCTCCATGGTGCTGAGCGGCTCTGTTCACAGGGTACAGCCTTGGCTGCTGTTGGGTGCCTTCAGCTCATCCCTGAAGTCTCAGAAGTAATATCACAATGGGTTGCTATTTCTCCCTGGCAGCTATACATCAGTTATTAAAAAATGCTCTGCAGCTGATATTAAGAAATAAACACTGTAATTAAACAGTCTGGGATTTGGGGCTTTCAGTGTCCTGTGGGAACTCAAGATCAAATCACACCACAGCAGGGCTACTGTGGAGAGCAGAAATAGATCTCAAGTTTCTCTCATGAGAAAATATGTTTACTTGAAATACGAAATTTCCAAAATAGAGGTCAGTTCCTCCACAGAGAAGGAAAAGAAAATACATTTTAGATATATATAAAACTTCAATGGTTCTCAGTACCTTCATGCTTGCCTGTCTTAGGATAAAATCATGGGAATTTCCCCCTCACCCTGCAGTCCAGGCATGAGTGAAAAGGCAACATTCCTAGAACAGTCATCCTGGGCTGAGATTAAGAGAGGGGACCAAGACAGTCTCCACTACAATCCTCCACTTCAGACAGCCTGCTACTCTGTCCAGTGACCCAAGTACCCTGGCCCCAGTCCCAGCTGGGAGCAGACTACATGGTGACCTGTGAAGATCCAGAAGCTGTGGGGACCTTGAGACCACCCCTGGGCATGATATCATCACACTATTATTTTGCAGACCCAACAACAGTGGGACAGTTCTAATATATAGAAAGAACTATAAGCTGACTTTCACTGTATTGCTCGCAGCGCGGAAGAATCACATACATTCAGTGCGGCACAGGCTTAGTGTTATGTGCCCACACAGTACGGAGAGAAGGTTTACGAGATGACCCATGTTACAGACTGTTTTTTCCTAAAAGAAGAGGCAAAGGCTTTACACAGCATCAGGCTGTGGCCAAGCCCAGACATGACCTGAATCCCAATTTCCAACCTGTAAACCAGCAGAACATCCCCATACATGCATAGATTCAACTATGAATAAAAAACAAGGCCCCCTTTCAACAAATAAAATTAAACTGTGATAAGGGAAATGTGCAGTCCTAGAAAGGAAGAGTCATTTCTTTCTTTAAGAAATGTTTTAAAGTGCTGGTGACATGGCTCGGTAGTCTAAAGCACCTGCTTAGGCAAGCTTAGACAACCATGGAGACCACGGTTCAAACCCTGGAGCCACGTGCTGCGCCAGTCCCACCCCTAGGGCAGGCTGAGCCAGCCATAATAAAAAAAAAAAAAAAAAAGAGAAATGTTTCAAATTGTACATATTTAAGGAATCTGGAGGATATGTTAATTGAAAAAAAAAAAAAAAAACAGGTGCCCCATGCTCACTTATTTGGGTAATACAATCAAAGACCATTTCTTTCCCCTCTTAGAGAAAGGAGGCCCTTCCTTGCTGGTCCACTACCATTGTGTCAATCAGGTAGCCTAAGGCAGGGGCTCCAGGCCTGTCGGGGATGGCTGGACAGTTAGAACTGTGTGCAGCACAGTTTAAAAACTGCAGAATTTAATCACAGGTGAGCACAGAAGGACAATGATAAGATCCCAACTTAAGCTCTTCTTCAGCGATTGTTGTCCTCCAACCCTGCAAGCTCAGGTCTCCCAGGTACCACGCACTTCTGCACATCCTCGGGGCAGACGGGTAGCGCCCACTCCCTGTAGCAGCAGTGCCATGCCCATACCTGCCCCTCCTTTACTTCCCAAGTCTTGCAAGGACCGAAGCTCCTGGAACAGCCACACCATGGTCTAGAGAGAGCCCAGGGCTCCTCCCCGTTCATCCATGGGAACAGCATACATGGTTCTCCCTCCCTGCTTCTGTCACTGCCTGGGAGGTGGGGGTGGCCAGCAGTGAATGTTGTCTTTCAGTTCTTTCTTCCAGCATCTTTACTGCTGCATTTAAAAATGACTTTCTATAAATAAGACTGCTTGCTCACTCTTAAGTCTTACGCATGGTCTCCTGAGTAAAAAATAACTTACACAAGGGCGTAGGCAAGCTTTGTTAATCGCTGTCACTCCGTCTCTTCCTCGTGGAGTAGCTACTGCTTACCTCATCACTGATCTTTCTGATCTGATTCATCCTGTCCGTTAAAACTATAGCCTCCATTTACTTTAACCAGGGTGCTTTACAAAAGCAAACATGAATCCAGTCAGGTGGTTTTTGGAACAAAATCCTCAGTGCTGAGCCACATACAACAGAAACAAAAAAAAATCAGATTGCTAAAAACAATATAAATATTATAAGCTGCAAAGCATTTAATTTCATTTTTATATTCGAATAAAAACTAAAGTTTTAACAATGACTAAAACACATTCCTTCCACATTACTTTGATGAGCTACTAACTTTTATATCCAGTTCAGCTGCAAAATAAAATAATAATGAAAACTCCACAAATTCATGGAATAGTAAGAAAACTATAATGTGCCCTGTCACGACAACTAAAGCCTAAGAAACTGAGCTCTATTTTGGTATCCAGGGTGGCTCTTTGATGAGAAAATGAATTCCCAGGAGCCACTGGAGAAACTTAAATGTCCGTTTGATGTTTCTGTCTGGCCTGCAGAATGTGATGGTGTAATAAACATTGTGCAGGAATTTTAAATCACATTACTCAAGAACAAAGGATCCTGTGCATTGATGAAATGATCGGCTGAGACATCTGACCCACTCCACGTCACATGCATCACCCAAAGCGATTCTGCCAGGCAGTGTGGCTGGGATGAAGTCCCATCCCCCATTCCAATTGCCAATCTCTTTGGGACAGAGAAGAAAATGCTCCAAGAACCACTGTAGAAAATAAATGCTTCTACGGCCTGAAGCCAGGGTGCCAGAAGAGAGGCAATTGTACAGGAAGGTGCAAGGCAGGAGCACTCGCACATGCACACACACACACATACACACACACACACACACACACACACACACACACACACGCCTTACAAACAGCTCTGCAATTAGAATCAGAGATCCAGGCAAAAAAGAGTAAACCTAGCGAAGAAGGCAGAAATATGAAAGACACCAAAAAGAGGAGACAGGAATAGCAGGATGGGAAAGGAGAGAGAGGAGGAATACTCTGCCCTCACTGTCTCCTCTCTCCCCCACTATCTCTTCTCAGTGCTGAGGACACACCTATGAGCACTGCTAGGACCCTGTCTGGGGAGGAAGGCCATTCCTGGACCAGCCAGCGCCATGCTCACCTTGAGTCAGGGGAGGACCCAGGTTTCCAGGAGCAGGTCTCTGAGTCCAGGCCCCTGGGCCTCCAACCCCTGAATCAATGTCCAGGGTCCACAGCTGCCCGTGAGAGACTGCCTCCCACTACCCAGGTCAGTTTGGGCATTTCACCCCCAGGCTAAGAACCTTCCATCCACACTGCCTTAGCTTAACCGGGCCTTCAGCAAGGGAATAGCAACTCTGAATCTTCTTGCATTGTCAAAACATAAAAGAAAAGGACATGGATCTAGCTAGGGGAGGTAGAGGCACAGGAGACAGCAGGTTGGGGATTTCTGCACCCAGCTCTCTGCACTGCCAAGAGCTAAGGCGTGGTCCCCAGAAATAAGTGCTGCCCAATTCACTGGGGGACAGGGGAAGGGCTCTGTCCCCCAGCCCAGCAAGGCTGCAGCCTCAGGATCTGAAGGGACTGCGGTGGAGCACGTCACCACCCCCCTGTCACCATCAGCAGGGGGAGAACCTGGCTCCTGGAATGACATTGGAAGGTCAGCCAATCAGGTGCTGAGCTGCCACCTCCAAATGCACACGCCACTCCTTGCCGGCCCCTTGCAGCTTGGAAGGTGAGCTGAGGCACCCCTCTGCAGACCCTGTGGCCCTGTACCCGCACCTCTTTTCCATGTACCTGCTAGGCTTGAAATACTGCTGTGCACACAGTCCTCCTCCTTACATGGAAAACAAAGGCTGCCCAACCAATTCTGGCTGCTGCTAGCCTCCACCGGAGCTCCGCTTAGCTGGACCTCCGAATGTGCGGGTCTGGGTGCTGAGAACCAGAGAGGAGCTAGAAGCCTAGGAAATCTGACATCTGTGTGCAGCAGCGCTCCCTCCCTTTGCCAAAGCCCTGCAGCCAAAGTCTGGTGAGGTTTGCCGCCCACTAGTGTCCTGTGGTGGGGACACAATTGACATGCAGGTAGCTACACCTCACTCCCTCTCAGGCTGATCTGTGGGCCACCAAGGCTCAGCGTATACTTAAGTGTGGCCAACAAGAAAATACCCAGAGGGACTGTGTGTGTGCTTTCTGAGACACTGCCTGCCACGGGTAAGGTGGACCAGAGCACAGCAAAACCAGAGGTGCAGCCACCCAGCCTGAAGTTGCCCACTCAGGCTCTGCCTAATGCCAAACATATTCCTTTTCACTGCCTATTATTTATATACAAGCCACATCCATAATCTCATCCGTAAGGCTCAGCTAATTTTACAAAATCTGGGTGCCATAGATTGTATAAATGCATACTGTACACACACTTGACAAACAGAGCACCTCAGACCCAAATGCCCAGTCTCCTTTAGCATTCACAACTCTTTACAAAAGGAGGGCCCCCGCCCTGACATCAAGTCGAGATATGCATCAAATCGAGTCTTCTTGCAGCAAGGCTAGTGCACCTTATGTACCTCACATACATCAGAGAAAAAAATGCCTGGCCAGCTACACACAGGACAAGGTTTTCGGGGTTCAAAGAGGTCATTTGGGAAGTCAAAATTATTTGCCCCAGCAATATACTGTTCTGCACTGATTCTGCCCCAGGATTCAGAGGTCCCCAAAGTGGCACTGACCAAGGTGACACCCAAGTAAAGAAAAAAAGGCATGGAGGTAGATCGGCTGGCATTTATTAAAGGTCTGCCTGGCATTTTGCTTTGCTACCGAGGGCATCTTGTGGGAGCATACAGCCTCAATTAAAACACCTAGGCAGTGGAGATGAACCCTGAAATTCCGAGCTTAATTGTAATCTGCTTAATCAAGATGAGAGAGAGATCCCATTTTCTGCTTTATGTATGTTTATAGGAGTTACATTTAAAAAATCACATTCAAGGTCCTCAGGTATATTGGTACTTGCAAAGCTCTGCTTCCACAGTTAAATAAAACACCCAGTATGCAGATGGTAATTCCCTGTGGAGTGAACCAACGATGCCCAAAGGGGTAGCGAGCCACCCAGGCTTCCATGAGCATGTGCCCACCCCCGCATCACCACCATCCCCCACCCTCTGAGGACTCCCAACAGCAGGATAGGGTGAAGCTCAAGCCCCACAGCTCTAGGAAACACGGTGTCAGGGACTCATGTCTATCATGAGAGGGCTGTCAGGAAGTAGCATAAGAAGATGCCAGGGAACCCATTTGCTTAGGTGTCACTTGGTCAATCTGGAACATACCTAAGGTCTTCCGGAGAACTGCAAAGTAGCATGTGCTTGCCAGGGTTAAAGCTGAAGGAACCATAATGGGCTGTGATGCTGAAGGCAGCGCATGCTGGGCAGACATGGAGTGATGTGTGCATGCATGTGCACATGCCTGTACCCTACTCCTGCCACTCTACCGGGAGCTCTCCCATGTGGGTCTTCAGAGCATTGCAGAGGAGGTCACTACTCTGGAACATGGTCCCTGTATCTTACCAGGTGAAGTCATTCAGAAACCTTTAACCCATGAAGGGATTGCTCTCTCAATTCTCATTTATGCCCAAAATACTCTCTGTAGGCTGTCCAGCAGCCAGGCTTTTATTAGCACATAAATAAACATCCTATTACATCAGCAATAAAAATGCTGCTATCTACTGTTAAAAAACACACATATAGGGCGTATGTGATATGCTCCCCAGAATATCAAGGTGCATAACCTTTTACAAATGAAAAAAATGCTTATCATATCAACCATTTTTGGTGTCTGAGGCCCAGCAATAATCAGCTGAGGTATTAGAGCCCATTGACATTTATCACAAACATTCAGATGTTTTCTAAAATTAAGGTAGCCCAAAATATGACAGTTATTGACCCAAAAAATCCACTTCATTTTTAAAGATTTTTCTTCATGTAGGTAAGAACCATTTGCTTTCACATTTTTAATAGAGTCTTAGAAATAGGCAGTACTGAAAAGTGGACTTATTTCATTTTGACATAACTATATATGCTGTGATCTTTTCCCCAGTATGTGTTGAACGCCATTCTTTAAAGACCTCTAAAGCTGCAAAATGAATGAGACAAAATCTCTATGGTCAGGTTTTTAAAATTTTTCAGTGTTTGATCATATAGAGAGAAAGCCATTTTCATACAAAATAGTTCCATAGCTCCCTGGAAAACACGATCAGAACACATAACTACAGCAATGTAAAACATTCATTTGCATGTGCCTTTTATAGCTTCTCTTGTATAATATACCCATGCTCATTATAGTAACCATGATTAATTAGAAACTGATATTCAAATCTTGATGACAGCATTTGCAGGACTCAATAAATGTGCACATAGGCGATCTCTGTACATATTTCCATACTACAGAAGCTTATTTGATGCTTCATACAATCCTAGCACTATATCACTATATTGGATTCTATGGGATTTTCAGGTGTGAAATACTGTTTCAAAACAGTCACCCACATATATAGCATCAGTGTGCCAGAGATTACATTAATTCATCCCTACATTTTTGTCACATAACGTCAACTGAAATAGAGATGCTAATTGGCTAACCCATCAGAAGCACATAACCCATCTCACCCTAAAACACATATCTCTTCATGAGACAGACACCCTTTTTCAACCTGAAACACGGACCTTTCCAAGGAGTCCAGAGACGTCTGCTGTGACAGGTGAGCCAGGCCGTCAAGGCTTGGTGGCCTTGGACCATATCTGTGAACATTTGTGTCTTTTTCTGTGACTTGCCATTCACAGACCAGTAGAAAAGGCTGCCTTAACTCTAATAACCACAGCCAGCTCCCTAATCCACATGTACCCCCAAGGTAAATTCCCCCAGGAAGAGATAGGACAGGTGCAGTGCCCTCTGGGAATGAGGGTGTCTTGTCAGAACTTGTTGCCATTTTTTCCTGCCAGGAATTCTCAAAATGAAAGTTTCACACACTTTGCTTGAGGTTATATCTGAGAGCAAAGTAGCATTTCCCTGTGAATTTTGGAGGTTCTGTCTTCATTGAGCTCTATCTGTTCCTCGTCATCATTTTTTAATTGGACAACATTCATGCATTTTGTTTGGCCTGTTGAGTACTGATTCTTAAGCCTTGCCTAGGCAGGCAGAGAAAATCCTCTATGCAGAGGCAGCTCAGAGCTTCCCTGTGGATCTCCAGGAAAATCTTAGAGCCTCCGTTTTCCTTCTCATATTTTCTTGCAAGGGCCAGATCTATCTCTCTCTCTCTCTCTCTCTCTCTCTCTCTCTCTCTCTCTCTCTCTCTCTCTCCTCTCTTTCTTTGCTGTGTAATGGTTTAATTTTAACTGGCAGCAGCAGGTTATGCATTATATGCAGATGTGTGTTCCACAATTTGAAATGAAAAATTGACGCTCTAGCTACTCCCAGGCAATGTCAAAGGATAGCAATCCCTTCCGGCTTGGCGTGCGAGGAAGCCATTCATACATGTAGCATCATATTTACACGGTGACAAGCCAGCCACAGCAGTCACACTTACTAATTGGGTCTGACTCTATCAAGAGCAATAGCTTTCTAAATAGCCAGGAAGAAAGCATTTCCAAACAGAATTCTGGCCAGGCATGAGGAAAGGTGGACTATTAACAATATTTACGGATTTCATTCCTACAACTATACAGGTGTTTTTGTTTTAAAAAAAAATGTCAACAATTCAGATGATGTAATGTTTATCGGTGCATATTTTTACATAAACTGCTGGGAGGAAAAAGATGTAGTGCGGAGGGGGTGGGGGAGGTGTGGAAGGCTAGATCCCTCCTAAAGCCTTCACCGATGCTGGATAAATCCTAGCTGAATTAAAGCTCATGTTTTAAAGGCCCCAAAAGCTTGGAATCTGAAGGAGCCGTTCTTCAGGGTTTCCACCAGTGCCTGCATCAGAAATGTCGTGCCCCCGTTTTGGGTTGCAATATTCCAAGCGGCGCTGTCCGCTCAGCCCTCTCCGCAAACCTGGTTTATTCTGAATGAGCCAGCTCTCTAGTGCTGGAGTTAGCCTGTCACTTGGCTAGGTAAGCGCCTTGCTATGATTACCGAGCAGTTTCTCTTCCAGCCTCGCCTCCTCACCTCCTTTCCTCTCCAAAGCAATAGCAGTATTTTTTTCATTTAAAAAAAAAAAAAAAAAAAAAAAAGATGAAAACATGGACACTGAAACAGGGTGAGGGAGGAAGGAACCAAGGAAGCAAAGACTGTCCCCGGTGCACTCAACCTCTTCCCCCACCTCCAGCTCCGCGACTACCGCCACCCGGCTCCGCTGCACGCCCCAGACGCCCCGGGCCCGCGGCTCACCATTCGCGAAGCTCTGGAACAAGGAGAGGGCCAGTATCCACATGCCCCTGCTGCAGCCCGGCCTCCCGCGCGCCAGCGAGCGAGCCTCGCGCCGGCCTCGCCCCCCGCGCTCCGCCCGGCCCGGCTCGGCTCGCCGCTCGCCCCGTGCCCGCCGCCCGCCTCCGCAGCCGCCACCGCCACCGCCGCCGCGGGGATCGCGCCGCCGCCGCTGGGGCCCCGCCGCCCGGGCACGCGGCGCGCACGGCCCCGGCTGGGGCTCGGGCTCGGGCTCGGGCTCGGGCTCTGGGCTCGGGCTGCGCTCGCCGCGCGCCGGCTGCGCCCGCGTCCCCCGGCTGGCGTCCGTGCCGGGCGGGCGCCGCGCCCAGGTGCGCCGTGCGCTCAGCTGGCCGCTGGCGGCTGGGCAGGTGCGCGGGGCCGCAGCCGCGGGCGTGGGCTCATCGCGGGCGGGCGGCGGCGCCCAGGGTGCGCGGCAGCGGCAGTGGCCTCCGGTGCGCCCGCCCTCAGCCTCCGCAGCCAGGCAGCAGGCGAGCGGGCAGGCTCATCTTTCCTCTCCTGCGGCCCCGATCACATGGATCCCTCTGCGAGCCTTCCCTGCCCGAGCCCGGGCGGGCGGCGCGGACGCAGTAAGGAGGCGCGGGGACCCCTCCCCTGCCCTGGCCGCCGGGCGCTCTGCAGTCTTAAAGCCGCAGCGACAGAGGAGTGCAGCCCATCTGGAGGCTGGACCGACCCGCGCGCAGCCCGCACGATCACGCACCGTCAGCGGCGTGCGCCCGGGACTGAGACCTCCCTGCCTGCAGCCCCAGATTTTTAGTTATTTTCTGGCCCGCTGCTAATGAATCTATGGCCAGAAGTGACCATTCCGGAAGGTAGCCGGCTAAGCGGGGGTGACCATGAAATAAATGGTCGCAGTTTAATAGCGTGGACAGCTGGATTCAGATTCCAGAGGTATTGACTCTTACGATCAAAGTACAGCTCATTTGCCTAGAGGAAAATGCTGCTTCCAGGTCCTCACAGCTACTGTAGAAGAGCTCTGATTTTGGGGCTCATTTCTAATTCTCGGGAATACATGGTAGAAGACAAATAGAAGTAGTTACAGTATTGCTCTCTGAATCGTGCCCATTTTTAAAACTGATTAAAATTGCTGACGATGTGTGTAATCGCAAACCTGGAATCAACCCCTGCCTCACATTTGAGCAAAGCCAGGATAGCTTGTCCCTGAGGTTCTGTGTGAGGTTCGTGAAGTTACAGTGATATTCATATAAAGCTCATGGCTTTGCAGAAATCGTGACTTGCAAGGCTGGAATGCACCCCGATGTCAGATCAAAGTAGAATGCTGAGAGGGTACAGAATACAGAGAAGGCATTTGGGGAAGCCGGGAGGGATGGCTCCTTGGGAGATGAGCGCCAAGTGGGCTGGTGTCTGCTGCCCAGGCTGCGTGTGCCCCTCCACATCAAACACACCTTGCAGAGCTTACAAAATAACACAGGAGTAGCAAATGGGGAGGCAGACAAAATGGTGCTTTACCAGGACCGGGCACAAGATGGCCAGGCCCTGTGCGTGAGGAAGGTCAGCTGAGCCGGTGCCGCACTGGCTGCCGTGGCTCTGCAGCTGCAGGTGGTCACGTGCTGCTGCCCACTCAGGCTGCGCCTCCTGCCCTGCCTGGCTGCACTCTGGAGCCCAGTGTCCTCTGGCATTGCCTGCACCAGGTGTTTACTCCTGAGCCTTCCCAAATGCAGTCTAGGAAGGTAGGTCATGGGCCTGGTTTTCCTTCCTGTGCTGAGCTGATGCCCTCACTCTTCCATGTACACATTCACTGCACACCTGCAGCCCGAGTAGTTAGGTGCTCAGGCACCAGGGTGAGCGGTAGCCTCCACTTGCCAGACGTGGGGCTCGCACATGTTAGAGGAGCCTCCCTCTGCAGGATGGAAATGATCAGCGCTCCTACTACTGTGGCTGTAAAGCTAGGGCGCCATAGGCCTGGCACATGGACACTGCAGCTAGGAATGGCTACCGTCTCACTGAGTTTGGAAGTAGGACCAGCTGCATTATACGAGAGAGTCCACTATAAAATAAAAATGGACAGCTCCTGTTTCAAAAAAGGAAATAAAGCTTCCTTGAAGTCTGAAAGTGGAGAACTCTTTCCCTTTGATGAAGCATGTGTCTTTCATGTGCAGTTTCATGCCCTTTGGGCATAGAGAATGGTCTGGGGAGAGTGCAGCCCCTTAGCAATGCCACTGCTCTTTTGGAGATGCCAGGTAGCACCAGTGGCCCAGACCTGCTCTGGTTGCTTCTCCACCTTCTGTATGCCCCATGCCTTGGCACCAGCCAATGTTGGGGAAATACGGAAGCAGTTTCTCTCTCACACCAGCCACTGCCCTCTGTGTGACCCCATGAGAGGTTGCAGCCTCCAAGTAAGGAAGCATTGTGTACCTGGACCACAAAGGGGTCACAGGCTCATTGATGTGGAAAATGCTATAATACTGCCACCCTGGTGTAGGTACTGCAGCTGCCAACCTCCAACCTGAGATATCACACAGCACATATGCAACCACAGTGTTCCAGATTGCCACCAGGAGTGAGGAGGGGTGTGGGAGGCAGAGGCCCCTCCCAAGTAGGCAGTGCTGGCAGAATGGAGCAGGCAGCAAGCCTCCATCCCCCCAGCAGGTGTAGAAAACATAAATCCAAGGATACTATTATTGGTAATTTCCAGAGTGGGGCAGCAAAGCATGCTGCCCTGTGCAAGCCCATCCAAGCATGGGGCCTAGTGGGACCTGGGGAAAGGTACAGTTGCTACCCCAATAAGCCAGCTGATTAAGTCATGTTCTCCTTGCTGGGTCAAAATACCCTACACTGCAACTTAAAGGAGAAGAGGCTTACTTTGGCTCACAGTTTCAGTGAATTCAGTCCATTGTCAGCTGGCTCAAAGACAGAAAGAGCACAGCAGAAGGGTTGGTGGAGAAAACTTGCTTAACTCGTGGTGTCCAGAAAGCAGGGAGACAGAAGAGAAGACAGGAACCAAGAACACACCCCTCAGGCCACACTCGGAGGAACTGGCTTCCAACCAGATCCTGACAGCACATTCAGCCAGGAACCTACCCATGGGTAGGCCCACTGATGTGTACGGCACCCTCATGTCCCAATCTCCTTCCCAAAGCTCCACCTCTGAACAGATGAAATTTCTGGAGACATTTGAGATCCAGACCCTCACACTGGTCCTCCACAGTCCACTGTCTAATGGGTCTGCCATAGAACGAATGTGTTAGAGCTTTACAGTGGGCCTTACTTGTGCATCAAACTCTCATTTCCAACGTAATTATGTAATGTACTTCAGTGGGGAAATATGTATAGGGAAACAGCCATGGGTTGGTGGTGCCCTGCTGATTAGTGAGCATCCCCAAGGCCTGGCTCACATAGGCACACAGTAAGCTGCACTCTTATAGACTGGAGTGAAGATGTCTGTGGCAGATAGAAAGCAGAGCCTTCCTTCTTCTACATCCTCCACAGAGAGCGTTGTGGAAATTCATAGGTGAAGGTCAGCCCTCCACACTCTCCATCAGGGGAGGCTTTGGGAGAAAGCCTCCACACAGTTGAACCTCTGGGTCTGTTCTGATGTCAATAGGGAGTCACATTAGTTGAAGGACTCACTGTATCCCAGCATCATCTCATTGTAACTTCTGCACCTGCCACCTGCACTGGATCTTCTTCCACACAAGGCCACCTTCTGAGGGACTGCTTGCTTGGAATCACACAATATCATTGGGCAAGAGAGGGCCACAATTTAATTTGCAACAGGACCCAAGATGCCTGCAGACAAATGAACAAAAAAAAGCACAGGAGGGTTTTCTGAGATGTGAACTACAGGGACACCTCACGCTTGGATATGCACCAACAGTCAGCTGCACAAGTGCCTGAAAGGACATCGAGGTGCAGGTTCACCCTCCTGCCTGAGGCTCAGACTTTGTTCTGAGTCTCAACTTCTGCTTAGGAAGAAAGGATTGATTGATTGATTGATTGATTGATTGTACCAGGAAACTTAGGACCTTGCTCTTGCCAAGCAGTTCAATAATGGATTCATAATACTTGCTCTTCTGATTGCATAAGATTAGTGAGACAATTAGAGGAGACACAAAAAAGTGCTCTGAGAAAGGCAGCACAGAGAACTACAGTGTAATTGCTGTTTACACAGGACCTAATAGGACACTGGATAAGGACAGGACCTGACAGCAGCTCCTCTGCCATTGGTGTTTGTATTCTGTGGAAGTTGGGCAACATCACACCTGCAATTGAAAATGCAGAGGTCAGATGACCACAGATGGAAGCAGCGGCCCTCCTGCTGCTTCTTCCTCAGGGACATAAGTAGCTCTGCTCCCCATAAGTCCTGGGATATGAAGATGGGCAAGAGGCTGGGAAAGGCATAGAGCCTCTGGCTGCTTGACCCGAGAGGACATTAGCGCCATCAGTGCACAACCACGTGGACACTCACGGCACCACACGTGAACCCGGCACACCTTTCAGGTTACACCTTTACTGTGTTCGAAGACTGCAAAAAAATTAACAAGACAAGGTCCCTGTGATTTTTACGGTTCACTGTAGGATTCAGATAAGAATTCCAGCCAGGCGTGGTGGCACACCCCTGTAATCACAGCACTTGGGAGGCTGAGGCAGGTTGGGAGGCTGGTGCAAATTCGAGACCAGCCTAGGCTACAAAAGTGAGCTCAAGGGCAGCTTGAACTGCATAGCGAGACCCTGTCTCTAAAAGACAAACAGATAAGAATTCCAATAGTTTAATGAGATAAGCTGCATAATTGAAATTTTCATATTTAATTCAGCTGGCTGGTACATATGTGTGAGCCTTATGTTTATGTGGCTGTGTGTTTCTGTGCATGTGCTTGTGTGTGGCTTGAAGGTTTTTGTGTTTGTGTGTTGAGCGTGCATGGAGCCTTGTGTGAGAGTGCACTGAGTGCATTTCTCTATGTGTTTCTGTGTGGTATGTTTGTTCCAGGTGTTTGTGTGTACATTTCTATTGGGCTTTTGTGTGTGTGTTTTTAATTTTTAAAAAATCTTTTATTTATGTATATATACTTATCTGTCTATCTGTCTATCTATTTATTTATGCATTATGTAGTACAGAGTCTCCCATGCAGCTCTGATTCATAGTGATCCTCCTGTCTCAGCCTTCCCAACACTGGGATTACAAGCGTCTACCACCATACCCAGTCTCAGCAGCTGGCACAGCACACCTTGGGTTTTGGGGCCATCATGGCATGCAGTACTGGGGAATCAAATGCACATCATTATGCTTTCCAGGCAGGCACTTAGTGTTTTATATTTGTGTATGGCATTTATAAGCATGTGTAAAAGTGCTGTTTATATGTTTTTTGTAGCGTGTTTTTTTTTTGTATGTAGCCTTTGTATATGTGATATGTTTGTGCATGCATTTGTGTTTTCATGTACATGTTTGTGTGTTGTATCTGCCTGTCTGATCTGTATTTGTGAGCCTGTGTCTGCAAGTGTGCATGTGAACAGAGCTACCTGTGGAGCAGAGCAGCTCAACATGGCTGGAAATGCAACAGGAGTGGGAAGACTCATGCAGGGATCACCAGGCTTTATATTAAACGTGGTAGACATAGTGATGTGTGATACAAAGATGGGACACCGTCAGATTTGCATCTGGGACAGTTCCCTTCTAGGGACCTGATGGAGAACAGCCTTGAGCATGTGAGAATCCAAAGAGACCTTTGGAAAACTAGATGGGTCCAGGAGAAATGACAGAGTCCCGAGGAAGTGGTAGAGCTAGTATGCACACATTTGTGTCTTTTTTTTTTTTTTACAGTACTGGAGCCTTCTCATCTAGCTACATCCCCAATCTTTTGGTATTTGTTTTTTATTTTTCATTTTGGACTGGATCCTCTAAGTCCCTAACTTGTTCTGGCTTGGTTCATACATACAGTCCTGCCTCAGCCTCCTAGAGTGCTGGGATTTGGGGCATGCATCTCTCCCTCTAGCTCACCTATGTCTTCCAGTATTGAGAGATTTTTGCAAGGATGTTGAGATACTTTACCAGTCAACACAATCATACCACTGTAAGTACCATAGTGTCCAGGGTTCACAAGAGCTGCTTGGGGCTGCTGCTCATCTCACTGAAGTCAGCTTGCTCAATCAGGAGATGCCAAGATGAACCTTCCAAGCCTCAGATGGGGCAGCTCCACCCAGAGAAGTCCAGAGTCACTCAGGAAAGCACCCAGGCAGGCAAAATAGAGCTCAGCCTGAATCCAAGCACATCACTCAGGTCCAGGGAAAACTGATCCCTTCTGAAGAGGGAAGCAAGAAGAAGGCTCTCAAAGTGAGCCCAAGGGTCCCTGCTTGGCACCTGTGAGGACAGCAACCTCCAGCAAGGACCAAGGAACCACTGTCTCCTGAAGTCTAGATTTGTCTCCACGCTGACCCACACCCTACAGTCTCATCCAGAGAATGAGAAGGCAAACCTGTGACATGTGAGCCACAGTTTCTATCACTGAAGTTCTACAAGGCTGACACCATTGGTCTCATCTCTACTGAGCAGCCAGTGTGACTCCGCAATGCTTGTGTGCATATACTCACATACTGGATATAGTAGTTGGCTTCCCAGCACTAAAACATAATACCCAACAACCTCAGTTTAAAAGAAGAGAGGTTTGGTTTGCCTCATAGTTTTTGGAGACTCAATCTATGATCAGCAGACTTTAACACAGGACTATCATTGTGGTAGGGTATGGTGAAGCCAAGATGCTTAGTTCATGGCACAGGAGGAGAGCGGTGCTGCAGAGACATGGGCCAGGGTCTGTATATCATACTCACCCAGATACGTGCAAAGTGTGCTCCATGTAATCTACCATCTCCTCAGCAGTTACCAAAGTCAACAGCACCCTAATCACCACATGGGGTTACAGAAAGCCCTGTTCTAACCCCCATTTTCTTCCAGTCTTGTGTAGACTGAGATCCAGTATTCTCACCTCAGGCTGTCTCACCCAACCACCTCAAGTCCAAGGGATCCTCCATGACCTTCCTACCCACATATGAGGCAATGGAAGTTCCATGGATTTTCCTCAACATCCTGGCACATTCTCTTACTCTTCTTCAGTTTCCTCATGGCTCATCCCCTCAACCATTACCCCATATCCAATGACTTCTCTTCAGAGAGCTCCCAGCCAACACCCAGCACTGTTGATGTCCTCGGTCATGTCTATCTCCTGCAAGCCTTGTCTTCCCTACAGTGACTTATAAATTTAGGCATTCTTCTGTTGCCTGGCTCAACTGCCTGATGATCTCCACATCCAGCACACTGAGAAGAATTCTCAGTGTATACCAAGTGTTCATGGATATGTGCTCAATGGTAAGAATCAGACTAGGCTTTAAAAGAAATTTCACACAGGACAAGATCCAACACAGGGTCCCTCAACAGCATACCATCCTGTCTTTGCCCTGGGATGCCAAATCTGGATAGTGAAAAAGTATAACCAGATGGAGGTACAAGAAATAAGTGATAGAGAGAGAGACGGTGAGAGAGAAAGAGAGAGAGAGACAGAGACAGAGACAGAGAGACAGAGACAGAGACAAAGATAGATAATAGATAGATAGATAGATAGATAGATAGATAGATAGATAGATAGTTGATAGAGAAAAACTTCTTAGATGTCAAACTAACTTCCATAAACATTTCATCAAAATAAATATTTCTCTGCTCAGCACTGAGAAGGTGGCTTGCTGATAGGCAGTATTACCAGTTATTTTTTTTTTAAATGAAGTCAGGCACCAAGCCTAGGGATTTCAATTTTAAGGAGAGGTCAAGACAGAGTTCATATCAAATGCATTTTAGAAGCCGAAAACCCTTCAAAGGGAAATGTAGCCTGCATGTGCAGCACACGTCTTGCTTGCAGTCCGCTGGGATTTCACGGAGGAGGCTGAGAGGGAGGGGCTGGGAGACCACAGTGAGGGAATGTTTCTCCACCATCCCTGCCTGGGTCTCAGACCACAGGGATACACCCAGTGGCAAAAGAATAGCAGACACCAAATCCCTGGAGACTCACTCAGGGCTGTCTGGCTTTGTACCTTGGCCCTGGAGCAAACACCTAAATCTACATGAGTAGAAAATATTGTGGTTTTAGCTCAGGACTCTGCAAATCTGGGGACAGAGTGCAATGTGGCCTTGAGGACAGCAACATAGGAAAGCAGCCCCAGGGCCCACATATCACACCTGTATGGCCCCTCTGTCCCTAACTTTATAGTTGCTTTATGTCTTCTAGGTCAGCTCATCAGACACTGTGGAGGCAGTTTTGGTGGAACACCCAAGGGACCCCAATGCCCATCACCCTGGGGAGAACCTCAGCCAGAGAAACATGGTCCACAAACACTATGTGTGGAGAGACGTGGGACATGGGACAATGATGGATCCTGACAAGCACTGCTGCTGGGCAACCTGCAAGGCAACTTAGTCTCTCACTTCCAAAGAACACACCCTGGGCTACCATCATAAGCAAGCTGGAAGCCACGTCCACCGATGCCTGCCATGCAGCCTAGAAGGCACAGCAGATACAAGGGTTTTTTGTCTTCAGTACTGGGGATTGAAGCCAGAGCCTTTTCATGGAGCTACATTCCTGTTTTTCTTGCTCATCTGTTGGCTTGTTGAGTTTGGTTTTGTTTTGTTTTTTGAGACAGGGTCCTGCAAAATCATGAAACTAGAGTCAACTTTTTGATCCTTCTCTTTCAACCAAGCACATCTCAAACAGGAAACAAAAGTAGGGTCTCAAAGGGTTGCAGACCTTCAAAACACAGTCCTTCCTATTAGACTTTTCCTTGCTTGTTTCATTGTGCTACATGCTTGTCCACTGGAAATCATCAGTGTCAGATGCCACCAGGGAGCTGCAAAGCCACTGCACACAGTTCTGTTTGGCTGGTACTCCATTTCCAGCCACATGGTAGAACTTAGTATGAAGCTGGATTTATTGAAACACAATCTAAAAATTAATTCTAGAGCTGGGGAGATCACTCAGTAGAATAAACGCTTGCCTGGCAAGCACAAGGACCTGAGTTCAATCTCCAGCTCTGCAAAAATAAATAAATAAATTAATTAATTTAAAGTTGATCCACCCATACTTCAAACGCTCAACACCCACATCATGTCCTTCAGTATCCACCCTTGCTGATGGGAGGCTGGGAAGGGGATGCATAATAGTACAGTCTCCAGAGGCACAATCTTGAGTGATAAGAAACCAAATTTCCCCAAATCTAATATCCCCCAAACTCACAATCCTGAAAGATTAGAATCCCAAATCCCCAAATAGCAAATTCTCATGACAACAAGAAACAAAGAGGATGATACCCAAAGACACTGGCCTCTGGGGAAAAGAGCACACCACACGGCATGCACGGAGACCTCAGCTGAGAACCTGACACATGTCTGCTTGGCCTTTTCTTAAGCTGGTGAAACTGGGGGAGCTGTTAGTGAATTGAAGCCTCATTGTTAGAAGAAGACTGAGAAGTTAGCAACTGGCTCAATCCCAGTGACACAGCCAAGGGGATAGGACAATACACAGGTAGCAGCATGACTCAGTGCCACTCACTCCTAGAGGAGCGGGGGAGTGTACGTGGAGTGGTTTTCTAAGGACACAGGCAACATGGAAGTGCGGCACGGGCCCCAGCAACATACATTTGCTGGCTTGCTTGCTTGCTTGCTTATTTATTTATTTATTTATTTATTTATTTATTTATTTATTTATATTTTTAAAAGAAAATGCAAAATGACAGTAAAAAAAATTAGAAACATTACATAATTCACTAAACAAAATAATATGGATTCCATAGCATTTGTTCTGTTTCATAATGTTGCCTTCAACTTAGTTGTCTAGATTACCAGATATATACATGCAAAGTTGGAAAAAAGTTGGAAGAAATTAAGAAAATGAAGAAAAAAACTTTAAGCACTAACTGCTCCTTTCCATAGGCAGCAAAAATTAACAGTACAAGTATATAAGCCATCCTGCATGCAGACACACATAGACACATCTCTCCCAGCTCCACCCCTCACCTGTCCTTCTCCTCATCTCAGTAACTCCTTCCCTTTGAAAAGTTTTTTTCCTTTCTCACTGCTTGCATTGTATCCTTTAGATTTTATTTTTTTTTTCTTTCAGGTTCTTATACTAGTGAGACAATATGATGTTTGTACATGCAGATCTGGTTTATTTCACTTGCCAAAACAGTCTCTAGTTGTATCCACTTATCAATAAAAGCCTCAAATCTATACTTTTTGTAGCTGAGTAATACTCCATTGTGTAAAAACCCAATAACATTTAATAGGGAAGCTGAGGCAAGAAAATTATAAGTTTGAGCCCAGCCTAGGCAAGACAGTGTCTTGCTAAGTAAAAGAAAAAAGAGGACATGAGATGTAGCTCAGTGCGAAGTCCCTGGTTCAACACTCAGTGCCACAGATAGCCAGGAAGGACAATAATGCTCAGGTCCATGTATTCGGAGTCCTATAAGAATTTTAAAAAGAGCAGCAATGCATAGCAAATAATGTGAGCATTTTAAAAAGCTATTCATTGTGGTACAAGATTTCACACTATTTTTAATAATAGTGAGAGTTGCCAACTCTCAAGGACAGCCTGCCTGCAATTGCTCCAAATCAGCCTCCACTGTACAATTGACACATCCTACTTCGATGTTTTTTCTTTTTTAGGTTTTCTTCCTTTTTCTAAGTTGCAGCACTTTTTTGTGAAGCTGGTTATTTCATTTTCACATCCTTCCAATACAACTTGTGTGTGGACTTTTGGAAATTGCTAGTTGGCTCTAAGCAATTTTTGCAAATGTAACTCCATACATATATGTGCAAATGCTAACACTTCCTCCATTAGTGAAGGGATGTCCTTTAGTGCATCTGGATTCATGCAAGACAAAATTTCAGCAATGGCATGGGCAGGGATCATCCATCCAGGTAGATGACCAGACTTCCCAAAAAATCTGGGTTGCCATGTTCTTTCCAGGGATGACAGCTTTAGAGCTGGGGCACACAACTGCTAGCCACAGGTGTATGAGCTGTATGTATTTATTCATTTTTCTCTTTGGCCTGTTTCTTTACATTTGCTTATTACGGTCACACCCCAGTGGCTATCACTAGTACACCTGGGAATTTATGCCTATAAAGGTATCTGTCTTCATTTCCTCTTTTATGATATCAAGTGACCCAATGAAATTTTGGTTGTATTTTTTTTTCTCACATGAATATCTGCTAGAAAATGTAAACATATGTCTTTCAAGACATGTTGAATTATGTCTTCCTGTATTGTGTTTCCAGTGTTTTGGTCTTTCAGGATTTTAGGCTTCAGAGATTTTCAACTTTTAAGATCTTTGATTCTTTGTGATTTCAGCATTGAGAATTATAGCCTTTGGCATCTTATCTTTCAGGATTAGGGCCCAAACTTGTGCTGAACACTCTTTAGAACCTAGAGCCAGACAGCTCTTCACAAATGCTGGAGACTTTGTTCTTCATACTGCAGGCAACACAAAAGAAAAAACCCAATAGATTTTTCCACTGTAGAACAACACAAACTCTCCTTCAAAAGACTACACATCTGTCCCTGTCTTTCTTCATGCGGCAGGAAAGTCACGCCCTCGCCGTTCAGCCTCTCTCAGTGTTAAAACCTCAGCCTCCATGTCTCTCTACATTCATTTTAAGTATGACGATTTTGGGAGCTTTTTCCCAAGGGCACATTAATTAGTCAACATTTATTGACTGATGACTGGCCAAATAGCTCAGCGGATTAAAATGCCTGCAAGCAGGCTCAGGGGCTAGGGGTTCGATCCCTGGGCCAGCTGTGCCGGCCCCACTCCCTGGGCACTCTGAGATGGCAATTGAGACTGGGCATGGTGATGTGCACCTGTAATCCCAGCTCTTGGGAGGCAGATCACTACCAGTCTGATCTAGTAATGAGACCCTGAGCACCCTGTAGACCCTTCCCTAAAATGCAAAAAAAAAATTTTGTTTTGACTGCTACTTGGAACCATCAAGTAATAAAAACAAGTGCAAGCCAAAAAGAATATGAGTTTTTATTTTGTACAAATATGAGCACCTCTTTCAGATCTTTCATATATGAACTTTTTCAGGCTTTTGAGGTGCCTTCCAACTCTAAGAAACTCAAGTGGAGACCTAGCTGAGATAACCTTTGGGTAGCCATGGTTGCTTTAACATTGCCGTCAACACCACTGGCTCAGTGTGGCAAAACAGCCAACAGTCATTTAGAGGTCACCTATCCATTCCTACTCTGAAATTTTCATTTGTGTTGCTTAATCAGTGTAGCATAGATTTAAATTTTCTCTAGTGCTCACATTGGCACGCACACTGGGGCTTTGATCAATCAAATGCAAGAAAGTTACCTTTAAGAATTAGAAGTCATTTTATTTACATTCGTGAAATATCGGAGCTGATTAGCTCTTATCATTGCCCACAAAATGACAGTAACTAATTTTCAAATTCTGTCTGCCTCACACCATATTCATCCCATCTAACAGAATGCCGGGACATCCTCTGGATGGAGAACTGCCCTGTCTAGACATCTTCATGGAGGATATGAGTATTTCTTTTATTAGTAATAGCATCTTTCACCAAGCTGTGTAGCCAGCCACCCACTAGACTAAAGATGCTTCATAATAGGTCACCAGAAGAGGACACTGGCTGAATGTAAAATGCTTCTAGGTCATGTCTCTTTGCTCTCTTTGGACTTCCTCAAGGCAACTGCAGGGACCTGTCGAGGAGGACTGAGTGTAGAACCGCAGAGGAAACTTGAAGCGGTACCCTTAACTTGCCGGCAGGTTCTCAGAACAACCATCTTGTTATAGGAGAAGAGTACAAATTTCCTGAAGCCACAAGCTCTCCTTTTCTTAGTCAAGACTTTTATGGATTATAACAGCAACCTGGCCTGAACTTACTATGCAGGAAAGGAAAGTAAAAACTGGGTTTGCCCCAGCCCACAAAGAACAGCCTTGTCAAGCATTTCACAAAGACAACCTTGAGCAGAAGCAGGAAGCAGAGCTGTGATCAAACAGCATGTTTCCATCAGCCTGGATCAGCCTGGAAAATCCCAGACAACACAACCCTGCACCATTGCTTCTGTTCAGAAGATGTAAGCAGTGAACCACAACACAATCAACTTCCTCTTTTCTCTTTGTCTACCAAAACTTCCTGCATAAAAATTGAATTTCCATGAACATTTTTCATTTTTAAACAATTATTTAATCCTTTCTTATGGATAATTCTTAAGTCAAGATAGCAATAGTTCATTAACATGATGTTGAAAAG
>PVKN010002404.1:0-42756 GCA_004027915.1 Capromys pilorides | reverse complement strand
CCCCCCCTCTCATTTGATCTGCTTGCTGTTAACCTAAGGTACATTTCTTTCTCAGAGTCTCATCAGTCGCCATGACTACTCTTCTAACTGGGACACACTCCCCCTACCTCACTCCTCACTCCTGACTTGAACTTTTATACTTTCTTCCTTAAGCCTTATCAATGGAGCTACCTTTCCCAGGAAGCCAACTGTGGCCCCTCTTCCTTGCCTTCCGCTCAGGGGCAACAAGGTCACCTCCCACAGGGGCACTGAGAGAAGAGCACTGCCATTGTGGCCCAGCCCTAGTATGGTGCTGGGCCATCTGTCAGTGCCTCCGAGATGGAGGAATGGGTGAGTGAGTTCTGTGCTCTGCCTCTGTCAGCCAGGCTGCGCTGTTCTATCGGTTTCCTTCCCCCAGTGGCTCAAGACATTCGTTGTGTTGCTGGCACCACAGCTACACTGGCCTTAGTGGGTCGTGCCCACACTTGGCCACCTATGACCATCACCTCTGATCTGCTTGCTTGTCTGTAGGACCAGGGTTTTCAGAGGAAAGCAGAACTTCCTTCATGGCTTCCTTGTTTCATCTCCCAGGTTTCTCCCTCTCTCAACTCCAGCAACAAAGGATGCACAGCCTTGCTGCTCGCCTAATAAATCGGCAGGCTCTGGGGCTCTGAACTTATACCTGCGGCAGTGCCTAAGGTGCAGTAACTCTTGCTGGTTTCTGCCGTCTTACCAAAAAAGATCTGTTGCTCTTAGCTTGTCTTGCTTAATATATGAAGCTGCTCCCCTGTGTTAAATTGTACCATGACTTTTGAAAAGTTTTAGGATATATTTTGTCAGTAATAGAGCAAAAGAATTCAACATTTTGTTATGCATTTATTATTTACTTGATAATTCTAGCTTATTAGATAGTTCGTTAATGAGAACAGTGAGTGCTATGATAAAGATGAAAATTTGAAACTGAGGGTTTGAGGTGATAATTGCGTCTTCCTTACCTGCTCATTGTCATATGCATCCCTATTGGCTGCTTTAGCCTGAGGTGAACCTGACAGCTGGATGTTGGGCGTGCTAGCACTTTAAGCAGGTATCTTAGTTACTTTTTACTCGTTGCTGGGACAAATACCCGACACTCAAAATGAAGGAAGGAAAGGTTTGTTTAGCTCACAGTCACTGGAGTTTTCAGTCCATATTCAGCTGGCCCAAGGCTGAGTGGAACAGGGCAGAGAGCACCCAGTTCATGGAGGCGGAACAGCAACAATCTCGACAGAGGCAACAGACCAACCAGGTGAGCAGAGAGCAACAGCGAGCATCTGTCTCTGTCTCTCTTTATATTACATTCAGGCTCTCTGCCTCAACCTCTCTGCCTTAGGCCACACCCATAATCCCAGAAAGACTCAGGCCGATAACCCCATCAGTATTAAAACACATAATCCCAGTGGATCAAGAGTCAAGTAATCCCAGCAGTACTCAGACCCATAGTCCCATCAATACTAAAACACATAATCCCAGTGGATCATGACTCAAGTCTCAAACTCTAGAAGTCCCCGCCCTATGATTGCATGAGGCTTTGGGGGGACAGCTAGACATAAACCATAACAGCAGGATACCTTAATTCTTCTCTCTCTCTCTCTCTCTCTCTTCTTTGTTTTTTTGTTTCAACGCAAGGTCTCCTTTGATAGTTCAGGATAGCCTTGAACTCACTATGTAGCCAAGAGAGGTTTCTAACTTGTAGGGATCCTCCTGCCTGAGCTTCCTGAGTGCTGGGATCACAGGCACAAACTGTTGCGCACCCCAGCCATGCCACTACACCTGGCTCAGATTATTCTGATTAAAATGATCTTGAAAGACCAGGAATTTAGCTCAGTGGTATAGCTCCTGCCTGGCAAATGCGAGGTCATGAGTTCAAATTACCGGCATCAAAATAAAATAAAATACAGTTTCTAATGATTTTGCAACTTAAAAAAGTGGAATAGAGGAAAAGTTGGTTTCAGTCTTTTTATTTGTTTTGTAATTTAGGACAGGGTCTACAGGGTGTCACTACACAGGTTGATCCTGTGATTCTCCTGCTTTCAGCCTCCCAAGTGCTGGGATTACAGGTATGCACCACCACGCCCAGTCTCAAGTCTTAGTCACTATCTCAGGGCCCTGGGGGCAGGACTGACACCAGAGACTGGGGATGGAAACTCACTGCTGCACTTCTTATTAATCTTATTTCACTAACACTATGTAACAATGTTTGCATTCTTTGGTTTTAGAGGATTTAACAGGAAGGAATAGATGAATAGTTTCTTTCAACAATTTTATGTCTTTGGCAGAAAACACTACCCCAAGTTATATTGTGTTATTATGAGGTGTTAATTATGTTATTAAAATTTTTTTTCCCAGAAACTCCAGGGCCTTTTTCACATTAGTAATCACTTAAAACCTTTATTTAGCAGGGCGTAAAATGCTTAAATTGAAATGTTGAGCCCAAACTTCAGTTGTCAGTTTCATCACTGATGCTTTGCTTATCATGGGAGCCCTGACAGAGCGGACCTGCCTTTCTGATTTGGCCTTGTTCAGGTCCATAAATGCCTGCCAAACCACGTAAAACCAAAACAAGCACTGAAGTGGCTGGTCTTACGTATGCTGTTGTGGCACACTGCACAATCACTTAGGACGTGGCTTGCTGGTACGTCTTGATAAGAGCATGACTTCAGCATGGCGCTCAGTAGAAGTCAGAGTTGTGCTTCATGTTTTCACTGAACCAGATCCGGGGAAGCCAGGATGCTGATAGGGTACTTGCTTGTACAGATTTCCAGCATGAAAAGACTTGCAAGGATCCAAATGTTGAAAGACCTTTTTTGGAACTACAAGTTTCCTAATTAATGACACATCTATGTTCAAACATTCATGGTGTTGGCAGGAGAACCCGCATGCTTAAGTGGGCAGGAGTATATTAACCTGTGGCCTTATGAAGTGATGACATTAGTGATTGTTCCTTCAGTGTTTCTCTGTTTTATTTTGTTTTGTTTTTCCTTGTAAAAAAGCTTTTTGCTTGCTAAGCATGCAACTCAACCACTAAGGTACACTTCCGGTGCTTGATTATTTACGTTTGCTGTGATATACCTGAGTGTACCTGTTTTCAGTTAAAAGAACTCTTGTAAATGTAATTTGAATCCAATATTTGTAGAGCCTTTGAAAGGTCCATGTTGACTTGCATTGCAGTGGAGTCACACAGTTGTGGTCTCATGTGGGACATTTAAGGGTGCATGTGGGAGCGGCTCCCTGCTGTGATCAGATGAATATGTGCTCAGATCTCGGCTTCTCAACTCCAATGTTCAGCGGGGTGAAGTGATTGGGCTCAGAGCAGATCTCGTGTGCCTCCCCCTGCTGAGAACAGGTTTGGAAAGGTCTCAGGTTCAAGCTACATGCCTTCCCAAGAACCCACATAGCCAGCTTCCGGCCTGCAATGTTCCTTTCCCTCAGCTCTCTGAGCTACCAGAGCCCCTGTAGTCAGGGTCTTTGAACCCCTTGTTGGCTTCTTCGGAATCCCTGTGCTTTGCTCTATTTCCAACCCCTGAAATGTCCTTGCACATTACTTCCCAGTCGGTGAGGCCAACACAGAAAAGATAACTGGGAATGTTCTATGTTTCTAACTGCATGTTCCCCATTCAGCAATTTTTCCAGAAGTTCTCCCCATCTGCAGGAGCCTCAGGTATGCTGGGCTGGGTAGGCCCAGGGGAGTAGACTGAAGCCTTTCCTGGAGGAGTACTGGCCAGGAATGAAGTGGCTAGTGGACCTCTTTTTAATGTCTTGACAAGGATCCACATATCTGCCAGCATGTCACACGCGTGATTCTAGAGGCAAAAAGCATGTAGAGTATGTGGCCAGGATCCTCAGGAACTTTGTGGTATGTCTGAAATTCTTTTATTTCCTGTATGCTATGCACATTGTGATTGTCTTCCATTCTGTTACGGGGTCTCCTACCAGTCTCCATGATGGTCATACCATTCTCCACTTGTAGACTGGTGTTTCTAGGATCCTAGCCCTGGCTTTTCACCCTTCACACCTGATATTCCATCTCGGGTTACTTCAGTTCCATACCTTTTCTGTTACCTCCCAAATGCCTTTCACCATCACTCTGGAGTCACAGCAGGACTCCAGTCTATCTTCTTGAAGTTATTCCCCAAGCTTTTTATGATATTCCTAATGAACTGGTCAAGCTCAAAGCTCTTGGGTCTCCCTGCGCCTCCCTCATGTAGAAAAATCTGATGTAATAACAAAAACTTCCAACCCAGGGGAAAAACTATAAAGAACATGATTTCACTCAATGCAAAACACCTGTTTTAGTTGTTTGCTGAGATGAAATAAAGTGGAGGAAAGGCCCACAGTTTGTAGAAGTGTCAGTCCACAGTCAGCTGGCTCCAAGGCAGGGTAGCATGACCGCGGGGCCGTTGCGAGGAGAAATGGTTCATGGCAAGGCAGGCAGGAGACAGCAGTGCAACAGTGGCAAGCAACTCAACAGCAGAAGCAACAGCAGCAAGCCTGTCTCTCCCTTCATTCCATCTGGGCTGCACACATTTTCATCATGCTGCCCATACCCAAGTTGGGTCAGCATCACATTCTTAATCCGTGTACACACACCCCAATCCAGCTTTTGAAACTCCCTACCTATAACTGCATGCATCTTTTGAGGGTGGGGCTTCTAGATACAAGCCATAGCAGACCATAAAAGCACAGACTTATTTGCACTTAGAAGTTAAAAAAAAAAGAAGAATTATGCATGCTAGGGAAACTCCGAGAACATTCTTGCAGGGGCAATGTGAGGTCGATTTACAACTGAAGCACAGTGATGCAGAGGGGTTTGCTCCAAGCAGAGCAAAAAGTAGTGGTAGAGCATTCTTTTGGATTCTTACCTCTCTATCTCTGACCTGGCTGTAGGGTTGTTAGTGGGAAGTATACAAAGCAAAGTGATTCCATCTGTCTGGACATTGGACTATGCTAAAAAGGTAGATTAAAGAGAATTTATGCAAATCTTTGATTTGCAATATCATATTTATGTTTTCCTTTAGGTGGTATGGATCCACTGATGGTTTTAGCATATAAAACAGTAATGCTAAATATCATTTTCTAAAGCTCAGACTGGCACCACTATATGAGTTATGGATTGTTTGCTTTCTTTTTTTTTTTTTTTTTTTTTTTTTTTTTTTTTTTTTTTTTTTCTTTGTCTTTTTGAGACAGGATCTCGCTGTGCAGTTCAGGCTGGCCTTGAGCTCACTTTTGTAGCCCAGGCTGATCTCGAACTTGCACTGATCCTCCTACTTCAGCCTCCCAAGTGTTGGGATTACAGGCTGCGCCACCACATCCAGCTGAGTTATGGATTAAAAAGGGTAAGAAAAGGAGAAGTTCATGAGATAGGGGAGAGATAGTGGGGATGGAGAGTTAAAAAGGATATGCAGTAGGATTTTCAGGGAGAATGAAAGTCCATAGTGATCCTCAAGTTTGAGTTGAGTGTTGAGGATGCTAAGGATGCTATGAACATGGTATTGAATAGAAGGATGAAACAGGCTAAACGGATGGACTTAACACATGTTGAGCTGCAAAGATCTCTAGGAAATGCAGAACTATCTAGGAAATATACCCCATCTTCAGCATTCTGGACTTCCTTTTCCAATCAACACAATTCTTCTCCTTCCACTCTTCCCAGCTGGACTAGCCCCCTCCCCCACCCTTGGTGGCCAGATTGACCTGACTAGAAGCAGTACCTATTTCAGCAGGCCCATGAGATGGACACAGATATTAGGGCACTGATCCTGGTGGGCTAATCTAAGGCTGAGGATGACAACTATGCTGCAAGCTCTGACTTGTGTCCTTTCACTCCCAGAATTAGCTTTTGATAATTCCTGATAGTTCTGAGGGTGTGTTTGGCACAAGCACTCCTGAGTAGAGGAAATGCAGGCAGGAGAAGGGGTGCAGGCAGGTGCGAGGCCATTGATACCCATGGACTGAACCCAGAGGCCGAAAGTTTGATTGTCTAGGTTTTATTTGACTTATCAGCCTTGGAGATGTGTTTGTAGATTTTGGTTATTGATGATGTTTAAGTCCTACAGCGTTGGCCAACTCTGTGTACAAAGCTTAGTGCCCAGTGCATATATAGGCTCAGGGATGAGCCCTGGCCCTCGCCTCACTCCCACATACTCCTAAACTTCCTCCCTCTCCTTTCGGGTCACTCTGAGAAGTGTGAAGAGTCCGCGAGTTGCACAACATGCTCTGCACCGTGCTTTCATTTGGGATCTCTGGTAAGCCATCTGGCTTTCCTGTATGTGCACCTTTTATTTCTTCCTTTTGCCTGATTGCTCTGGCTCTTGTTTAAAGTACTATGTTGAACAGGAGTGGTAGTTGTGGACATTCTTTTGTTCCTGATTGTAGAGGGAAAGCTTTTAGTTTTTCTCTATTAGTATATTAGCAATATGTTTTTTTATAAATGGCCTTTATCAGGTTGATATTTGCAGATGATATCATTTTCTTTTTATATTTTAGGGAAGGGTCTACAGGGTGTTCAAGATCTCACTACCAACTCGGACTCATAGGGATCCACTTGTTTACAGCCTCCCAAGAGCTGAAATTACAGGCGCATGCCACCACGCCCAGTCTCAATTGCCATCTCAGCATGCTCCAGGGATTGGATCCCTGACTCCTGTGCCTGGGCACTTTAATCCACTGAGTTATTTGGCTGGCCTGATACAATTTTCTATATATAAGACCTCAAAAAGTCTACCAGAAGTCTCCTAGAATTGGTAATCAAGTTCAGGAATGTATCAGGATTCAAAATCAACATACAAAAAACAATAGTGTTCCTATACACCAATGATGAACTCATTAAGAAAGAAATTAGGAAAACAGTATGTCTTAGTTATTTTTTTCATTGCTGGAACAAAATTCCCAATGCCCAGTTAAAAAAATGAAAGGTTTAGCGGGGTGGGGAGATAGCATCATGGCACAAGTGCCTGCCTGGCAAGTGCAAGGTTGTCAGTTCAAACCTGGTCCCACAAAAAAAAAAAAAAGGAAAAGTTTATTATTTAGTTCACACTTTGTAGCAGTTTCAGTCCATAACCCTGTAGCTCCAAGGCAGGGTGCCACATGGCAGAGGGGCAGTAGTTCACAGCATGAGGAGGCAGCAAAAGTGATGGGAGAAAAATGAGACAAGCCTCTTTCTGTCCCTTATAGTGAATCCAGTCTCCTGGTATCAGGACAGTTCCAGTCCAGTCAGTGAACTGATTCAGCAGTTGCCTGTCTTTCATTCCAGTCCTCTTAAGCCCAGCATGCATTGCATTATGAATCGATCACATGCTCTAGATTCAACCACTTTGGAAAAAACCCTATGACCACATGAGGCTTTGGGGAGGGGGCCATCTGAACACAAACCATAAGACAGTATCATTTAAAAGAGCATCAAGAAGAGTTACAATGAACTAATCTAACCTGGTAAGTTAAAAGACCTTTAAAGTAAAAAGTACAGTTCTCTGAAAGAGATTGAACAGAATGCCAGAAAGTGGAAAGACATCCTATTCCTGGATAGACAGAAAGAGTCCAGTTGAAGTGGCCACACTTTGCAAAACAACACACAAATTCAGTGCAATCCCAATCAAAATACATTTCTTATAGAACCAGAGAAAATAATCCTAAAATTCATATAGAACAAGAAGAGGCTCAATATAGCAAAAACTGTTCTGGTTAACAGAACAAAGCAGGAGACACCACAATCTGAAGATTTCCAGTTATGTTACAAAGCTACAGTGACAAAAATGACATGGTACTAGGACAAAATAGACATGGATCAATCGAATGGAATAGAGAATGCAGAATCTTAGACTTAATAAGCTGCCTGACCTTTGACAAAGGGGCTGAAAACATGCATTAGATAGCCTGTTTAATAAATGGTGCTGGGAAAACCAGCTAGCCACATGCAGTGGATTAAGTCTAGATCCATATATATCTTTGTGTACTAAAGCAAAATCAAAATAGATTTCTCTCTCTCTGAACCGGGGATTGAACTCAGGACCTTGTACTTGCTAGGCAAGGCACTTGTGCCCCTGAGCTATCTCCCTGGCCCCTAAACCATTTGTTTATTTATTTATTTAATATGGGGTCTCACTATGCATCTTGGGCTTGTATTGATCCTCCTGTCTCAGCCTCCCCAGTGCTGGGATTTAGTGGCTGGCAGGACATGTGGTATCAGGGATCAAACCTGGATCCTTAGGCTTGCCAAGCAGGCATTTAGACTGCTGAGCTATCTGCCCAGCCCAGAATGGATAAAACTCTTGAAGACATAGGCATAGACAGGAGCTTTCTGAATAGAATCTCAGTGACAAGAAATAGTTTACAGAACCAAGAAACGGAATCACATCAAATTACAAAACCTCTGTACAACAAAAGAAACAACCAAACAGTAAAGAACAACCTAGAACTGGAAAAAGTTGCCAGCTATTTCTTGGACAGAGAATTAATAGAAAATTAACTAAGGGCTGGCCAAATAGCTCAGCAGATTAAAGTGCCTGCAAGCGGGTGCAAAGTCCTGGGGTTTGGTAAAAAAATTAGACCTCCCTCTCCCAGAATAAAGGCTCCAATAAAAAAAAGGGCAACTGAAATAGACACTTCTCAGAACAAGTACAAATAGTCTATAACTACAGTAACAAAGTGTTAAATGTCTCTGGCTGTTAGAGAAATGCAAGTGAAAATGAGATAACATCTTAGTCCAAAAAGTGGCTCTCACCAAGAGGTCAAATAATAAGAAATACTGATGAGACTGGGGAAGGAAGAGGACTTCTGCGTTGTTGGTGGGGACGTGAGCTAGTACAGCCATTAGGGAAATCAGTATGGAGATTGTTCAAAAAAAATTAAAAAGTAGAAATTCCGTTTGACTCAGCTGTGCCTGTTCTAGATTTCTTTCTTTCTTTCTTTCTTTCTTTCTTTCTTTCTTTCTTTCTTTCTTTCTTTCTTTTTTTTTTAACATTGTCCCTTTATTCTTAGCTTTCTTTTTTCTTTATTTGTTTTATTTATTTATTTTTGTATTATGGCGAGCTCAGCCTGCCCTGGGGTTGGGGCTGGCACAGCACGTGGTGCCGGGGATCGAACCGCAGTCCTTCCAGTTCCTAAGTTTTCCTAAGCAGGTGCTTTAGACCGCTGAACTATCTTGCCAGCCCTCTAGGTATATTTCTAAGAGAATTGGTCATAAATATAGTAATGCATGCATTCCCACGTTTATAGCAGCATGATTCGTAATATTGACATGGCCCATGTGTTGATCATCAGATGAATGGATAATGAAAACGTGGTCCTCACACACAACGGAGCTCTGCTCTGCCATAATGGAGGTCAATTTGAGTCATTTGTATGAAAATGGATGAAGGGCTTGCCAAATAGCTCAGCGGATTAAAGCGCCTGCAAGGGGGTGCAGGAGCCTTGGGTTCTATCCCCCAGGTGCTGGCCCCACCCTTGGGGCGTGTTGAGATTGCACTTGAGGCTGGGCTTGGTGGTGCACACCTGTAATCCCAGCTCTTGGGAGGTTGTAAACAGGTGGGTCAATATGAGTCTGATCTAGCAGTGAGACCCTGTAGAGCCTTCCCTAAAATAAAAAAAAGAATAAACCTGGAGTCCACACTGTGTGAAATAAGTCAGACACAGCTTAAATATCATATAGTTTCTCTTCCATGAGAAACTCAAAATATACATAAAGGACAAAATAAAAGATAATAGAATGAAAAGAGACAGATCTTTTGCAAAGGAGAAAGGCACCAAGAAGTCGAGAGAGGAGGGAGTGGAGGGGAAGAGGTTGGAAAGATAATTGAGCTGTGTCGTGTGTACGTACCAACTCCCCACAATGCTTGTGGTCCTTCTGGTCTGAAAATATGAACTAATAAAACATTAAAAAAAAAATCTTGATGCCCATCTTTTCAGGGTTTGGTTGTTGCTTTGGATGCTCTTCCCTCTGTCCTCACTGTGGTTGATGGGACATTTGATCTCTGTGCCATACTGAGGTCTTTGGATGGATGACACTGGTGTCTGTCACCTTGGTTGGTTTAGCTGCCGGCTGCCTTTTTGTTCCATCAGTACCCTTACTCTGTTCCATGTGAGCTTCCTTTGTGTTTATGACTCTGGAACTGCAGAAATAAACTAAAGCGGGAGGGCTGGGAGTATCCAGAGCTTGCACGACTGACTGAGTTAAACATCTTCAACCACTTCATTCTCATTCTGAAGTCTTCACGTACTACAGACCATTCCTGACCACACTAAATAAATTTTGCACACACGGCTTCAGTTGCTGTGCAGTCTTATCCCAGCGTGGCTTTCTTAGAGATTAATATTTCACTAAAGTATTCCTCTGGGTAGGCTGAGGCCAGCAGCTGTGAAAACTCAACACTGGCTTTGTACAGTGAAACTCTAGGACAGGGCTGTTTTTTGCATAGTTTGGACCTGTTACTCATTGGATAGTGTAAGCTTTCTTGGCACAATCCGCATGGCATAAGCTGTAGCTTGTGTTTCCATCTTATCTATATATAAAATGATAAAAAATATGGCTTTAAATAGTATCCTATACCATCAGCACATAAGATTATAAATACTATTCATTGAGCACTGCTGTGATTTGGCTAAGATTTGGGCCTCAAAGGTTATGTGTGCTTCTTGGTCTCTAGTTGGCATTGTGGGAAAGTAAAGGACCTTGAGGATTAGAGAAGTACCTTAGGTCATTAGGGGAGTGGCCTTGGTCACTAGGGGAATGTCCTTGGAAGGGATTAAAGCAGTTCTCAGGGGCCCTTAATTAGAGTCCCTCTTTGGCTTCCTGTCTACCCAAGGGATTGCCCGGCTTGCATGCATTTCCATCTTGTAGTGCTCTAGAGACCGTTGCCAGAGTGCAAGTTTAGATTCCAGTCCCCAATACTGAGCATCAATCAGTGTGACTTTCCCTTTTTTCACCTACTAATATGGCCATAGTATTCTCTTCGTGAATACTATGTAAGCCTAATATGCTTGAAATAAGCTCGTAAGGCAAAAACCACTTTTTATAGATTATTGAGTGGTACTTGTGGATGTTATGTTAAAGATTCTCTGTGTCTGTATTCATGAGGATTTGGAGTTTTCTGGGTTTTGTTTTTGTTCTGTAATAGCGCAGGTTGAACTCAGGGCCTGTGTATGCTACCAAGTGCTCTTTGCCTGAGTTACAACCCCAGCTTACATTTTAGGTTTTTGTTCTGTTTGTTGTCCAGGATTATAGGACTGTAGTGCTAGTTTCATATTTGTTTATTGGTAAGTATTGTCTCTTCTTTGATTTTCTAGAAGAGACTGTGGGGAATGTATGGTAATTCTTCTTTAAGATCTTGATGAGATTTTTCAGTGAAACAATCCTGGTCAACCAACTTTGGGGATTATTAAATTATGAAGTAAACTTTCGAATAGTTACAATATTATTTAAATTATCTCCGTCATATTGGATGAGTTCTGATATTTGGTGTTTTTTCAGAATTGGCCCATTTTGTTCAAATTGTAAGTTGCATGTGTGGTATTATTAGTATTCCTTTATTATCCTTTAATCTGCAAGTAACCTCGTTTTATTCCTGATATTGGAAAATTGTGTACTTTTTCTTTTTCTTGCTAGAGGTTTATTAATTACAAAGATTTTTTTCTTCAAAAAAATCTCTGAAGGGCCAGCCAAATAGCCCAGTGGATTAAAGCACTGCAAGCAGGTGCCAGGGGCTGGGGGCTTGATCCTGGGGCCTGCCGTGCAGGCCCCACCCCCGGAGGTACTGAGACAGAGATTGAGACTGGGTGTGGTGGCATGTGCCTGTAATCCCAGGTCTTGGGAGGCTGTAAACAGGCGGATCACTATGAGTCTGATCTAGCAGTGAGACCCAGAACACTCTGTGGACCCTTCCCTAAAAGCACCAAAAAAAAAATCTCTAATTTTCTTTGCTTTAAAGTTTATTTTATGTTTGATATGACACCTTTTTTTTCACTGATTTTTCCAAGAGATGCATTTTTTTTTTATCCTATTTCATGAAACCTGCTCTGTTGTTACCTTTGAGGTTAGTTTTTGTTATGATTTATGTCTAGTTGTCCCCCCAAAGCCTCATGCAATCATGGGGCGGGGACTTCTAGAGTTTGAGACATGAGTCATGATCCACTGGGATTATGTGTTTTAGTATTGATGGGGTACAATTGGTTCCTCCCTGGAGCATTACCTGGGCCTGCCTGGGATATGGTTGGCTCTTCCCTAGAGCGGGATCAAGGGCCCATCCTGGGGTATGATTGATTCCACCCTAGGGCACAATGGGTCCACGGCAGAGTGACTGAGCAGAAAGAGACTTTTTAAAGGGCTGTTGCTCTCTGCTCCTCTGGTTGTTCTGCTGCCATGAACTGGATGCCCTCTGCCTTATTCCACTCAGCCTTGGGCCAGCCGAATATGGACTGAAACCTCCAGCAACTGTGAGCTAAATAAACCTTTCCTTCCTTCATTTTGAGTGTCGGGTATTTGTCCCAGCAACGAGTAAAAGTAACTAAGACAGTTTTATATGGACAACATATATTTGAGTCACTTTTTTAAATTTATCTCCAATAGCTGTTGGCATATTTTGATCATGTACATTTAGAATAATTATTGATGTGTTCAGGCTTAAATCTGCCATTTTTGTTTTTGTCTTTTTAATTTTAATATTTTTCTCTCTTGTTTTCAATTTCTTGTCTTTCTAGGTTACTTGAAGATATTTTACAATTCCATTTTGATTTGCATGTATTTTTATCTTTTGTTGTTCTTTTTTGTGTGTGTGTGAACCTGGGAATTAAACCCAAGGCCTTGCACATGCTGTGCTAGTATTCTAGAGTTATATTCTCAGTCCTTTTCAGTGTTTGAGACAAGGTCTCACTAAGTTTCTTAGGCTGGCCTTGAACTGGCGATCCTCCTGCCTTAGCCTCCTGGATAGCATATGTCACCTGCGCCAACTGTTACTGTTGTTGCTTTATGTTTGTTTGAGACAGGTTCTTATTGTGTAATTCAGGCCGGCCTTGAACTCACTGTGGTGGCCAGGCTGACCTCGAACTTGCAGAGATCCCCTGCCGCAGCCTGAGTGCTAAGATTATAGAAGTCCAGTGTAGTGATGTTGAGTCTATCTCTTTATTTAATTTTCTTGGTGGTTGATGTGACATTGCATTATATACACATAGCTTAGCACCATCTGCTGGGGTCATTTCACTAGCCTGGGCGAAGCGAAGAAACTTTAGCTTTAACCCTTTGCTTTCCTCCATTTATAATTGTCCTAGGCATTTCCTTTCAGTATATTTAGAACTATATCAAGAATTGTTAAAATGTTGCACCATCTGTGAAATAAAATTAGAAAACTCATGAGGAAAAGGAAAGATTATTGTGTTTACCCATATTTTTGCTTTCTTCCTTCCTGATATTCCAGTTGTGTTTTATCTTTCTCTTTCTGTTTAGAAGACTTCCTTTAGTTACTAGGGCAGGACTGCTGGTGACATTTTCCTTGATTTGAGAAGATTTTGATTTCAGTATTATTTTTGAGGGATTTTTTTTTTCTTCCCCTCTGGTTATAGATTTTACATTGACATCTCTTTTCTTTTAGCACCTGAAATGTATTAACCATTTAGTGCCTTTGGCCTCCCTTGTATGTATGTACTTGAGCAACTATTTTAAAGCTAACAGTATGTAATGTACTAATATTGTTATTCTATTGTTATATAATTTTGTTTGTTTTTTTTCCATAAAATGAAATTAAAAAAAAAAATAGATCCTTCCTATGTCATTTCTATTGGCTTTTCCCTATAACTAAGATGTCAATTTTCTCTGGCTACTCTGAGATTCTTTTCCCTTTTTTTTTTCTTTGGTCTTTTTGAGACAGGTGAGACAGGGTCTCGCTATGTATTTCAGGCTGGCCTTTGTAGCCCAGGCTGGTCTCGAGCTCCCACCAATCCTCCTGCCTCAGCTTCCCAAGTGCTGGGATTACAGGTGTTCACCACCATGCCCGGCTCTTTTCCATTTTGTCTTTAATTTTCGAAAGTTTAATTAAGATTTGTCTGGCAGGGGCCAGTGAGATGGCTCAGCAGACTAAAGTGCCTACTTAGGCAGGCCAGTGCAAGGACTGTGGTTCTGTACCTGGTGCCATGCTAGTCCCAGCCCCAAGGCGGGCTGAGCTGGCCAGAGTCTGGGCGTGGTGGTGCATGCCTGTAATTCCAGCGCTGGGGAGGCCGGCAGCAGGAGAATCACGATGAGTCCAAGCTTTGTAGTGAGACTCTGCAACAACCAAATATATTTAAAAAAAAAAAAAAAGATAAAAGATTTGTCTGGCATTGTTAGGGGCAGTAGTTTACTGTATTTGAGGGTTTACTCAGATACCTATAAGCCATGTTTCTTTCCTAATTTGGACATTTTTAAGTGGTTGTTTCTCTGATTACTTTTCTTAGCATGGATGTTTAAAAGTCTTCCTCAGATAATTCTAACTTCTCTGTCACTTCAGTGTTGGTGAATATAGCTGGCTCCTCCTCATTGTGGGCTAAGAATGGGAGTTCTGAATCCAGTGTGGTCTCCTGATATGGGCTCTGCCACCTTTGGTAGTGAGGAGAGTCTTGATTCTGCTCAAAGCCTCCTCCAGCCCCTCAGCAGGGAGAGGGAGAGATACATAGGCATTTCTGGGTAAGAGTGTCCTGTGTTTTGAATGCGTCCCCTTAAGGTCATGTGCGGGACATGCCGTCCACGGTGTGGTGGTGGTGGGAGGCAAGGATTAATGTTGTCATTGCAGGCATAGGTGAGTAGTGAGTGAGAGGATTTGGTACAAAAGCAACTTGAGCCCCACTTTTGCTCTTTTGTGCTCTCCGTCTCTTGCCTGGCTTCCTTCTGCCATGAAATGACACAGCACAAAGGCCCTCACCGCACGCTGGGACCTCACTGCTGGACTCTGTAGACTCGAGAACTGTGGAGCAACTTTCTGTTCATCATAAATTACTCAGTCTGTGGCACTGAGTTGTAGCAGTGGGGGTGGGTTGCCTTGTTGATACTGCCAGGGACTGTACTCATTACCGGCTGTCTGGGATGAAAGGCTTGGGTCTCTGCTTGCCTTCTTGGTCCTTAGTCTGGCATGAACACCGAGGCTTCTTGTTCTGATTCCTTGAAGGGTGGACGTCTAGGCTTTGACTCAGGCTTTGCTGACGAGCATGTGGGCGAGGCCACAATTTCTTGGCTGGAGTAGAGGATATAAGAGTTTCCCACTTTGACTGAGAGATGAAAGAAGGTGTGGAAGAGGAAATAGAAAGAATTAAAGTGTTAGGAACACGTGGTCATTTCTCCATGAGGAAAGTAGTCATGATGTACTCCAAGCACTACCAAGTGGAAAATGAAGAGAGGGAAAAATGTCAATAACCAAAATTTGGACTAGATCTGCTTATTTTCTTCTATTTGACACCTCTTTTAGAGTTCTGTGTTATCACTGAGACTGTTATGAAATGTAAAGAGAAGACAGAAAAATGAAGAATAAAAGAGTTTGGGAGAAGAAAAGTCTCTTGCCCTGATAGTTTTCTTCTTTGCTGGTATTTTGGCTGGAGAGGGCAGGGTTTTTGTTGGGTGTTTGTGTTTCTTTGTCTGCACCTGCATTTCTTTTCTTTTTTTGAACTGCCGTGCAGTCCAGACTGACCTTGAGCTCACTTTGTAGCCCAGGGGGATCTTGAACAATCCTGCTTCAGCCTCCTAAGTGCTGGGATTATAGCCATGCACCTGCATTCCAAGGTTGCTAGCTTCTTTAGCTACTTCATCGCTTTGGTATTTAATGCTCAGCATTCCTTAGTGCTGTTTAACCCCTTAATGAACCTTTCAGACCATGTCTGACTTCTTCCATACATCCTCTATACTACTGCAAACATTTCCCTCTTAGAAAGCAGAACTGCCTATGTCACTGTTCTGCCAGTATGATTACCCATAAGTCCAAGTTCAACCTCCACAGGCACCGTATATCTTCCAATCCAGCTTTGCATTCTCGGCAGCAACTTGAGTCCTGTTTCTATTCCTCTGCTTCAGATCCGCCAAGTACTTTAGCTCATGTCCCTTTTTCTGTCTTTAGTGTCTTACTTTTGGAAGGAATAGTTTAGAAGTTCAGTCACTGGAGTTGGGGTACTTACCTTTAAATTCCAGCTTCAACTGGGAATTATCTAGCTGGGTGATCTTGACGAGCTTTACCTCCCGCATACCTTGGCCTTTTCATCTGAAAACTGGAAATTAGACCACCTGCATCACAGGATTTTTCATGAGGCTTAAAGCAAATATTCTTCATAAATCTTCCAGCAAATTGCATGGTTGCAGAGGAAGCTCTCCATAAACGCGAGCTGTTGGTATAATTAGTAATTAAACGAACATTGTGTAGTTCAGCATCCAATTTGAATGTTACCCTCTATGAAGTCTTTATGGGTTCTTACCTCTGCTGCCCTATTATTGGAATTAATTATTCATCTCCAAATGCCCCAACACCACCTAATTTACATTGTCTGTATTTTGTCTGTATGTAATTGGTTTCAAATCTGTCTCACTATTCACTTTTAATGTTTTGTAGATTCATTTATTTGAAGGAAGCACTTGCTTTGAGTCAAGAAGTGGACCCAGAGGTGACTAAGTCACGGACCTTTCTTTAGAGCATTCTCAGTTCCTTGTTAGCAGCAGAATGCTTTATGAAATAAATGGCTCTAGTAGGGTTTACTAAACAATTATTGCCTTGAGATAGCAGACCTTGTCTTGGGATAGAACAGCTGTGTGGCCCCAGACTGGAAGATGTCACAGTGTCTTAGAGATTTAGAATCTTTTGGTAAGCTATTTCTCACTCTGACCTCTGGCCAGTCCTATGTGAAGGTGCTAGCTTTGTGTTAGATCCCTATTGTAACAGCACTGAGATGTCCATGATCTGTGGCCTTGAAGAGAGTCTTGTCTGGTGGTGAACCTTGTGCAAGCCCCAGCTCTGTGAATTAGCTTTCATATTCAAACCAAGGCAAAGCTCTTGCCAGTGGCTCTGGAGCTACACAAATACCACTCATGGTTCAGAAACTGTTGATTCTCTTTTGAAGCCTGTGCCTGGCAATTGTAGTCCCACACACAGGAACTTTGTCATATGATGGTGTTTGTTTCAAAGCAGTCATGTGCCATACACCGTGCTGGAAGGGATGGAACGTGACTTCTCCTCAACAGCCAGCTCAGGTCTCCATCTTGGAGCAGTCACTGGGAACATGGATTGATCGTTTCTCCATGGCCAGCTTGCCAGCAACAAAAGGCACTCACAGAAGAGGATTCTAGAATTGTGTCAGAGAGTGGCAAGGATGAATGTGTTCGAAGGGACAAGGAGTGTTTTGGGGTAGATGAATGACCACAGATTTTTTTTATTATGATACATTTTGAAGAGAAATAAAGCACTCCCTATATTTTTCCGTTATACCTTTTATGGGAAGAAGGTCTTACACTTGATCTTAGCCAAAAGACTAAGAAATGATGCTCTGGGAAGAAGACGATGAGAAAGGCAGAGATTGAAGGAAATTTCATAGATACTTATGCATATGAAATTTCTGTTTGTCCTTCCATCTGTTCATCTGTCTGTCTGTCTGTCTGTCTGTCTGTCTGTCTGTCTGTCTGTCGAGAGGTAGAGAAAGATAAATCATTGATAGGCCGTGTCCTATAGGAAGAAGGCCATGTCCTATAGGAAGAAGGAGAAAATGGTTTGATCAAAAGTATAGGTAGTCACTCCTTGAAGACAGGAGACAGGAGGCAGGAAGTTCAGGATGAGATAAGAAGGTTTGAATTTAGAGCTCATGAAGATAACACGTTTTCTCAGGGAAATTTAGAGGATAGAGATGGAAGGATAAAGGAACGGCTTGAAAAAAAGTATCTTTTGGTATCTTTAGGGAACTATGAAGTAAGGAATTAGATGACAGGGATACAAATAGGGTCCCTTAGCAGTATTGAAGGTGTTCATTGATTGAGTGAACCAAATATTCACAATTATGTAAATAGAAGTGATTTTTTTCCCTGAAGCACTTACCATAATATGGGCTGAAAAACAGGCAGGAGATAGTTGGTGGGGATTGGAGCTTAGGCCCAGGGCTGGCTGGGGTGGGCACCGGAGGGCTGCCAGGGAAGGCATTAGGTGTTGCAACTGTAGTAGGCAGGCTGCCTGGAGAAAAGGCCAATGGAGGATGAGACTGCTCTGCTGGACTGCTGGTACGGAGGATGAGAAGTTTTGAGAGTTGGGAGCACCCTGACTTTGATTCCAGGCATGGGAGAGGGGGATAGGAAGTTCTGGTTGAAGCATGGGGCTTGCGAGTGGGTCATTTCTCAGTTACTGATAACTGGCCCTGTGCATTTACTGTGGGAGGCTCCGGGAGTGTGAAGTTATGGTCTCTCTCACGAAGGAGCTCACCTTACGAGGCTCTGACCTCAGGGGTGAGCAGCCCACCTTCCTAGGTGATGGAGAGGCCCTCAATAGGACTTGCTGCAGATTGCTAAAGGAAATAAAGCCGGGTGGGCAACAGGCTGTCACATTCAGGTGCTGTCCACAGGTACTTACCTTCCTGTGGAGGGTTCCTTCTGCTCGGTCATTTCCCTGTGGCCCCACCTGTATGCGGGAGCTGCTTTTCTGGGGTCTGTCCCCTATGCTTCTCTGGCTGCACATGGCTGCTCTGTAGAGCACAGGGCCAGTGAGCCTCCACGCTGCCTCTGCACACAGGCACACGCCGTCTGTGACAAACTGCCATCTTCACGCTTCAGGTTTCCTTTTTCTTTTGCGTTTCCTTTCTTGACTATTGAAAAGGGCCTTAGAAGGGTGCTCGCTGCAAACTCTTTGCCGAGCAGAAGGAGCTGAGATGATTATCTAGAAAGCTGTAAACGGGCAGAAGTCGGATGCTGCAGGAGCTGGCCAGACTCCATGGGACAGATAAAGAGTGCATGCCGTGTGGCTGCCCAGAGCTCCGGGGGCTCCAGGGCTGATCTCATTCTTCCTCCACACTTAAAAGTGAAGCTCTTGACAGAAAGGGGCCTCCTGGGCTGGCTGGGGTGGAAGCTGTCCATCTAGAGGAACAGGCAGGGCCATCCACACATCTGCGGTCACAGGCCTTTACTGCCAGCACACAGTTGCATGAAGCCTCATTTCACGGTCCATCGGGGGTGCTGCCGTCTCAGAACTGAATTCCCTCCCTTCCTGCGCCACAGAGGCTGAGCTGTCCGCTGCACTGAGGGAGGGGCCAGACCACCGTAGTTGGTTAGTGAGCTTTGGCTGAGGAGAGGGAAGAGGAAGCACATGTGGTTGGCTTTCCAACCCATGCTTCCTTCCTGCACTGACCTGGGAGGTTGGGTTCTGCATCCCACGTTCCAGATTGAACTCTGGGAACGGGCTCTGTCCTCTGAGGGAGGCTGCCCTTCCCTGCACGCATCCACACACTCACTACCAAGGCTTTTCTGTGGGTTTGTGACCATACCAGATCCGAAGCCTGACGTAATCTCCTGGAAGTGTGATGTTTTTTGTGTTGCTTCTTTCTTTTTTCAGAAGCCATCTGGAGCCAGTCGCATTTAGAGCCCCAACACCATCAGGGATGACCTGCTCTTATAACCGGATAATTCTGTGCTCCTGACAGCACATTCAACTCCAGGTATTGACAACAATAAGATTACACTTCCTAAGCTCTATGTAATGAGACAGTCACCTGCACAAGGACTTGGATGCCGGGGATTGCTCACCACTGCTCCTGAAATATAACATGAAATGTATTATCATCAGATCCATTTCACTTTAGTCTTTGCCAGCCACTGCGCGCGCATGCGCGCGCGCACACACACACACACACACACACACACACACACGGTATAAATCAGTGGACTGTTGGCTGCAGAGAGCACACACTTGCAGCAGTGGGAATGAGATTGCCTCTAAAATAGAAACCAGTCAGTTGCATCCAATTACCTATTCTCTCTAAGAGGGTTCACAAGACAGAGTTTATTGTCATCTTCATCAAGAGAGCAGCATGGGGTCAAGAAGGCACTATTCTGGGGCTCAAGTGTTGGGAAGAAGCTGTTTCTTTTCATTGTACAGCGGCCTGTCCATAATTAGGTCAAGGAGCTTTGAGCCACGGCTGAGAGGAAGCTGTTGTAGAGTGAGGTAAGAACCTGGAGGTGCCATGCTGCTGGTCCGCTGATTCTAGAATGTCCTCGGGAGATGATTTTTTTTCCCCTGGAGAGGTATTAGATTAATGCAGTGGGTTCTCCGTGGCAGCAAGCCGTGGCAGCTCCTAGTCGTAAATCTATCCCAACCAGTATTGGTTCACTGTGTATGCTTTTGGAGACTCTGTTACTATGACTCATTCTCCGAGAGTCCAGTTGTTTGTGGTCACTGGGAACGCTGAGTCGCTGGCCTAGGGTTAACCTTGTGATGCCCTGATCAGGCCGCAGGAGCTGCCAGGTGCTCCTTCCTTGGACATCTTTTTATCTTGGTGATGCTATGAGTATCATAAATCCTGAGACTCATTGAGACTGGTTAGCAACAAAGAAGTATTCATCCAGAATAGTTTTCTCATCTTGACTCGGTGATCATATACGACCCATGTAGTTCTTTGTGGCCTGACTTTACACTCTGTAATGTAGGATGCTCGGCAGCGTCCCAAACCGCTCCTCTCTAGATAACAGTGTCGCCACCTACAGTACACAGAGTAGCTATGACAACCAAAGATGTCTCCAGATACTGTCAAATGTCCTCTGGAGGGAAAAACTGCCCTGGGGTTAAGAACCACCACTCTTCCAGGAGCTAATCAGTGATAAGGGGCTTCCTGGAGGAACAGGATAACACCACACTTGCAAGATGAGCATTTTCGATTTCAGCAGGAGATGCAGACATAGTTCCACTGTAGGGCGCACTGCCGGTGGAAAGGGCAGAGCCACCTGCAGCAGGTCCACCCCTGTTAAAGGAATGGTCACGGGAAAGGATTTGAGTGTGGAGTTCAGCTCTGGGTTCATATCTGTCTTGGTTATTTTTCTCTCCTGTCTGAGACAAAATGGCCACACCCAAAATTAAGGGAGAAAAGGTTTATTTCGCTCACCTTTTGTGGTGGTTGTAGTCCGAACTCAGCTGGCTCCAAGGCAGGGTGGCAGGGCACAGGGGGCAGCAGTCCAAAGCAGCAGAAGACGGCCAAAGCAGTAGGAGTCAAAGGGGGAAGCAGTCATCTTCTACTCCTTTATATTGCATATCTGCTATCTACCCAAGCCCACACCCTCTCAATGCCCTGCCCTTGTACAAGCTGAGGATGTTTACAAAGTAAGGACCCTGACCCCCTGCTGAATCACTTAGTTGAACTTTTAAACTTCTCAAGCTGACACAATGAACAACATCCTAGAGCAATAAGGGCCTGTCCTTTTCACCCCAGGATGTAGAACTGATCCGTTACTTCGTTAGGCTTCTAGACTCCTCCAGTTGACACAATGTATCAAGCATAAAAACATCTATAACTTCGCAAAGCTCTCTCACCTGCAGCATTCCTAAATGAATTGTCCCTGTCTTCACTCAGGTACTCTGTTATCACTTAGAAACATGAGCTACATTGCAGAGCCCCCGCTGCCCAGGTCGGGTTTAGGAAGAAGGCATTCACTGAAACTTGCTGTCTTCTGCTTCTGTGAAAGTGCCCAAACTGAAAGGGAATCGCAGAGGTCAGGCAGGGCAGCACTTGTCAGATTCAACGCGGTGTCCCATGAAGAGATTTTGGTGGTGTGGAAGCTTTTGCAAAGCTGTGGGTCACTGTGGCGGTCATAGCTTCAGATGGAAGGGTACAGGCCAGCCCTCTGCAAACCATGGCCCATGGGCCAAATGGAGACCTCTGCCTGTTTTGTAAATAAAGGGTTCTGTTTTGTTTGTTTGTTTTCTCCATTCCACAGTCATTCATTGATACATCTGTGATTGCTTTTGTTCTGCATCAGAAGTAGCTGTGACAGAGACTGTGTGACTCTCAGAGCTCTATTTGCTCTCAGCCCTTTCTGCAAAAGTTGTGCTAACCTGTGTTCTCAGGTGACTTGCACCCTGTAGAACAGGGAAGCTTTTACATGGAGCTGGAGCCATTTTAAGGTTGTCTGTTTTCAGCCTTGGCTCGCCTTGTATGTCCCTTAGCTCTTACCTGGGGCACCTGTAATCCGCTCTCTAGGTCCTGCAGGAAAAGCCTGTGCCACTGTGAGGCTGTGGCCTGCGTGTGCTCCTTCCCCTCAGAGCCGTTCATCCTCAGCTGGCGCCCTTTTAGGCCCCACGTGGCTCCACCTCAGGCCTGTCAGAAATGCCCCCTCAGGCTTGATTGCTCTGAGACCTTCCTTTTGAGATGCGCCTCGTACCAGGTGCTCAGGCAACTGGAGCTCCAAGCTGCCTCTTCTGCTTAGGAGACAAACATGTGAGCTATATGGGTGTTGTAATTTCAATATAATAGACATGAGGTTAGAAGGCAATTTGCATACTGGTTAGCTGAAGAAAGGCATCTACAGGGTTCATTTTACACAAACAGGTTTTCCTTCTATTGGTAATTTTTCTATTAGCATATAAATGATATATTATACTTACAGTTCAGATTTTAATACAACATTTTAAAATTATTTATGTGATGTAGATTAAAATTTTACTAACTTCAGTTAAAGGTTTTTTTTTTCCTCCCTTTTCTGAGACAAGGTCTTGCTATGTGTTTCAGGCTGGCCTTGAAATCGCAGTGTGCCCCGACCTAGCCTCAAACCTCTTGCAGCCTCCCAAGTGCTGGGATTATAGGCATGCATGGTCCAATTTAATTTTAATGCCACTAAAACAGAGCTCTATTCCCATTCCGATTAACTGAAAACTAACATTTGATTGCGGAATTCTCCAAATGAAGTTACTTTCAAAACTTACTAGTGTACCTCACCAATCCTTTACTATTCTTATTAGTTGAACTAGTTTTAAAATGGTGAGATGATATACATGAGATTACTTACCGAACTTATTTTTGAGTGTCCAAGTCAAGGCCATTAAAATACATTTCCATTATTTTGCAATCATCACCACTGCTCATCTTGATCTTGCAAAACAGAAACTTTGGACCCTGTGCCTACTAAATGGTAGCTTTCGTTGCCCCCCTTCCCCCAGCCCTTGACCACCAGGGCTGAACTTGCTGTCTATGTGGATTTGCCTGCTGTCCGTATTTCACACCTGCGGCATCCTCCAGCCTTTGTCCTTTGGTGGCTGGATCGTTTCACTTAGCATAACGTTTCCAGAGTTCACCTATGCTGTAACAGTGTCAGAATTCCTTCCTTCTAAAAGCTGTGATAGCCTTTTGGACATGTACCACTTTTTTCTCTCCATCTGTGGATGAACGCTGAGGTTGCTAATACCTTCGGCTAACTTACATATTTATCAAGTCTGAAAAAATATATACACACTTCAGACAAAGAAAAACGTGTGTGTGTGTGTGTGTGTGTGTGTGTGTGTGTGTGTATAGGCCAGATTAGTCCATGGCCAGCTCAGTACCAGCCCTTGTGCCCTTGTGGTACCAGGGATCAAACTGTGGTTCCCTGGCACCCTCCCCCTACCCATGGCTGCCTGAGTTTGCCTAAGCAGACACTTGAGACCTCTGAGCTCTCTCGCCAGCCCTGTATAAATATTTTAATACTAAACTTATTGAGACCTCATGAGATTCATACAAATTACCTTTGCCATCCCCTTCCAGACATTTACTAGTAGGGTGAGCTCTGCTTGAGTGACCTTGGTCATTGAGATTGCCGCACATGCATTTTCGGTTTCTTCTCTGAGGCCTAGCGGTGTGGTGGGTTTTATGTGATCTATAATACCCTCTTGGTGTTCCTCAAAAGGGTTGCAGCATCTGTTGAAAAAACATCATACTTCTTTTCCTGAAGTGCTTCTACATTTATTTTTATTTTTACTTTTTTGCTGGACTCTGTAGATACCTAGAAATGGAATTGCCAGGTCATGGTGATAACTGTATTTTAATTTTTTTAGGAACTGCTAGACTATTTTCCCTAACAGCTATAGTTTTATCTTCCCACCAAAAGTGTTCAAGTGTTCCACTTTCTCTGCTTCCTCTCCATGATTCAACATTTTATGTTTCTCATTTCTTTTTTCCCTCCCTCCCTCCTTTTTCTTCCTTTCCATAGTAACCACCCTAAAGGTGAGCTGGTATCTGGTTTTAGCTTTAGTGCGTCTCTTTATTACTGGTGCTGAGCTTCTTTCCAGGTGACCATTTCTGCATCTTTGCAGGAATGTCTGCTCAAGCCCTTTGCCCAGTTTCCAGTTGGGTTTGTTTGGTGTTGAGTTTTGATGAGTCATAGCAGTGCTCTGTGTAGTCCGGACATGAAGCCCCTGTCAAATATATAGTTCACAGATATTTTCTCCATTTGGTGCATTGCCTTTCCATTCTGTTTTACTGTTTGATACACAGAAGTTTTTAATATTAAGAGAGTCTGTTTTGTCTTTTACTTTATCGCCTGTGCTTTTAGAGTCATTTCTAAGAAACCAGTTTTGAATCCAATGTCATGAAATTCTTGTTTGTTTTCTGCAAAGAGTTTTAGCTACTATATTTAGGTCATCGGTCCATTTTTCTCTTTATTTTCTCTCTCTCTCTCCCTCTCCCTCTCCCTCTCCCTCTCCCTCTCCCTCTCTCTTTTGAGACAGAGTCCAAACAGGCCTGGAACTCACTGCATAACCCATGCTGATCTTGAATTTGCATGAATCCTCCTGCTTCAGCTTCCTGAGTGCTGGGATTATAGGTGATCCTGCTGCCTCAACCTCTCAGGTGCTGGGATTATAGGCATGCACCACTATGCCTGATATTGATCCATTTTTAATTATTTTTTTATGAGGATTAAGGTTAAGAGCCCACCTTCATTCTTTCGCATACGAACATCTAGTTTTCCTAATTCTGCTTATTAAAAAGAATACCCTGTTGTGTGGTCTTGGTACCTTTGCTGAAATCATTTGCATATGCAAAGGTTTAATTTTTGACTTCTGTTTCATTGGCCCAAATATTTGTTTCATGCCAGTCCCACACTGTTTTGATTATTGTGGCATTGTAACACATTTTGAAATAAAAAAAATGAGGCCTCCAACTTTTTCCAAGTATTTCATGATTGCTTGGGCTCCTTGGGCTCTCTTGAGATTACCTGTAAATGTTAATATGTACTTTTTTATTTCTGTGAAAAAAGTCATTGGGATTTTGTTATTTTCTTAGAACTTTTGAATTCTCTCTTAAAGAAAACACCAACCAGGTACATTTTAGGTAAAGGAAAGAGCACAGCCAAATACATGAAAAGATAAAAAAGAGCTTGGTGCGCTGAGGGAACTAAAAGTCATGCGGCATTATGGGAGCGCTCAGCGTGCTTGTAGCTTGTGTCCACCTGTGTGTATCAGGCGTGAGCGAAAGCCAGCGTCAGACACCATGCAAGCGGGTGTGCTACACTAAGAAGTTATGTGCAAGCATTGGGCTGTTCGGTGACGTGAAGATCGCTGGCCCTGTGGGAAGAGGACACTGTTCCTAAGGGTGGGACTGAGCAGAGCAGGAAGATGTCAGCAAAGAGAGAACCAGGAGACAGTTGCTGGACTCCCAGAGGAGCAGTGAGGAGGCCTGCACCACAGGTGGGGACAGGTAGGAGGGGGTGAGTCGAGGTGACCCGACGCACACCAGTGGCTTCATTCTCTTCTTGGGTCCCAGAAGCCTCAGATCTACTGGGAAGCCTGAGTGATAGCTCTGGCCACCCACCCGTGCCATTCAGCTGTTGCCTTTTAGGACTCAGGGAACTTACCACAGCAGTTAACCCCTCTCAGAGGCCCCAAAGCTTCCAGTCTTCATCCCTCCACTTTTCAGGGCTCTGGTTGCTCCGAGAACCTTGTGGTTACTTCTGTCTTACTTGTGAGTTGATCTCTTTTTCCTTTCCTTAGTTTGGTCTCTGAAGCCTGCTGGAATTTTCTAGAAGGAAAATTCTCTTCTGCTGTGACCCATGCTGTCCACTATATGGGACTACAGCTCTCCAGGCCCTCTAAATGTGGCCCATGGTACTATTCTGTGTGACTTCCTAAATGCCCACATGTCTTGCACAAGCATTGGATCCTCTGTTTTTCTAGTCACCCTGTGGCTCAATTCCCTCAGCTCATAGCAGCAGTGAATTCAAGTTGTCAGAGTCATTGGCCCTTCTCTCTGTGAAACCTATGGTGAGCACACTGGGTATGATGATGCTGAGCATGAGGAAGATCCTAGTAAAGGCAAGAGCTTCTCTCGCCAGAGGCCACACATCTGGACACTTGAGATGCCCATCCTGGTTCTGACCCCTGGGTGGTTCTGTCTGTGGGTGATGTGCAGCACACACTTGACCAATCATGGTCACAGGTGGAATCGTGGAGCTTGGGGCAGAAAACAAACTGAGGTCTCAAATTTGAATAGGTATTTTAGAACCCAGTCTCTGGCAGTTTTGGAATAGCCAGCCCTGACCTGTTGCCAGAAATCCACAGATTTTTGACCTGAGCCAGGAGGCAAACTAACCAAGGTCCACAAGTGTCGTCAGTGCAAGCTCCGGGAAATGAGAACGGGAGAGAAGTGAACTGTGGCTTAGGGCTAAAGAGCAGTGATTGAGGAGATGATGACTAGAACCTCATGGACTGTTCCTCAGAGGTGAGCCAGGGAGAATGCAAGGAAGAGCCCTAGGGAAGGTGAAGGAGAGTGTGAAGACAGATGGGGTAAAGAAAGGAGGTAGGGAAAATAGCTAGAAGGAATTGCTGCTTCCTTGAAAACAGTCTCACTGGGAGAAAGAACAAGCCCCAGGATCTTTGTAACTCCCGGGCTGAGAAAGATAGCAAATGCTCAAGAGACTGGGCCTGCAGCTCAGTGATAGAACACTTCAGAGCTCTTTGTTCTTGAGCCTACATAGCCTATGGGAGCAGAATTGTCTCATCACCCACTTTGTTTCCACACAGGAGAAGAGGGAGAGAGCCAGGTGGGTGCCACTGACTGCCTGCACAATCCTCCTCTGGATGCCCCATGAGGCTGCCCCTCAGCCCCACCACAGAGCCGGTGATCGAAGAGCCCACGGAGATGAATTTCCTCAGCAGCATCCTCGCTACCTACTCCTTTGTGTCCAGTAGGTGTCTGGGGTGAGCTGGGTTAGGGCTGAGGCTGTGGGAACGTCTGTCCTGTCCTAGGAGAGAAACACTGTCATCCCAGGGTTTCTGCTCTGCTGAGAAGTTAAGGTAGATAAGGGTTACCAGAGCTTTATTGTTCTGGAAACGTTTGGTTTCCTTCCAGTACCAGTGAGTGAGTGAAGTAACCTGGGGCTACTGCTGCGTTCTGTCAGTAGGTATTTATTCTGAGGTCTGTGGAAAGACTGGTGGAGAGCCTCAGCCCAGCTACTTCAGCTCTGTTCTCAACTTCGCATAGGTTGTGAGTGTGTGTGTGTGTGTGCTCTGTGTTTGGGTGCTATGTGAGGTGTTTGGGGGGGGGGGGAGAGAGAGAGCATCTAAGAGTCTGACGTTGCCCCTTCCCTGGTTCCAAGTTGTGCTCTGTAGGAAGCTAGCTTTCTCCTGGAGATCATTTCTGGAGGCAGATGCTGTTTGTATAAAAAGAGCCATTTGAAAATGTATAGAAATGCTTCCTATTTCAATGAGCAAACTGCTTCTGGCATGCTTCATTGAGCTTTTAATTTTTCGGAAGTTTGCTTTTGTTCCGTTTTAGCTGCAGTTTCTGGATATTGTATGTAAAGGAAACCACTGAGTTCTGATTAGATTTTCTGTGGGCGAGGGCTGGTTTTACTTTCTGATTCTTTCAACAGGGTTCACATGTCGGGTGACCTAAGAGTGCAAATATAAAAAAACAAAAACCAGAAGCTTACATTTTTATCAACACAGGGGCCAATCTGAGCCAACACTGAGGGGCAAGGAAGCCCATGGCTTCCTTTTATGAGGGCATCTTGGGTCCCTGTCACCTCACTGTGGAAAGGGGAACCTCTGAGGGCTTTCCCAGCTGCTCCCTTTGTCACTCAAGAAATGCAGCGTGGGGCTGGGGAGATAGCTCTGAGGCACAAGTGCCTGCCTGGTGAGTGCAAGGTCGTGAGTTTGAACCCCCCGGTCTCACAAAAAAAAGAAAAGAAAAGCGGTGCGCCGTTCCTGTGCTCCTCCCCACGCAAGCTACTGGCCAGGTCCTCCCCAACTAGAGGAGGTCTGCTGCCTGGTGCCTCCTTCCCTGGGCACCCACACATCACAGGTGCAGTTCATTTTTGCTCTTTCTGTGAGGTTGCATTGGGGAAAAGGACCCCTAAGCTGGAATGGAGATAATTGAAACTGTAGCTCCATGTATTCATAGGTGTCCGATGGTGCTCTCCTATGGTGAACTCACCACAAAAGGAGGTAGAAGACAGAGAAGGTGTGCAGTTTCCTGGGTGCCTAAGGATGCCTAAAACTGAACTATTGCAAGAGAATGTCGGTTCAAGGCCAGCCTGAACTACCTAGCAAGACAAGACCATGTTTCAAAAAAACAAAATGACTTTTGTAACACCAAACACAGAACTGGACTTCAGAGCTCCACTCTGCACAGGAAGTGCCTGCCAGTTTTCCACGTAGGGCAGCATGACCCTGAGTGGCGAGCACTGGATGTGGCAATGCTCTGAATGGCCTGGTGTTCATTATCTTGTGATCTTGTACAGTTTGAAAGTGCGCAGTGCCCGCCAGCCTTCCTTCTCTCCTCCTCCTCCTCCTCTGGAATTAAATAAATACTGCATGGGAGGCAGGAAGCAGTGCTTCTTTGGCGTAGGTATGGGCTATGAGGAAAGGATAATGCAGAGAGGTGAGGGAACAGAGGCTAAAGTAAGAAATGTCAGCACATAGACCTGACTGAGAGTTGATTCTGAGGTGGGGAACGCTTCTTCAATACAAAGGAAAAGAATAAAGGAACTCTAGATATGAAAGTGAACATGATAGATGCAAATAATCACTGTTCATATTTATTTGTTTGTTTGTTTACTTATTTATTTATTGCCTTTTTGAGATAGGGTCTTACTATACAGTTTAGGCTGGCCTAGAGCTCACTGGGCCAGAGCCCAGGCTGGATTTGAACTCAGATCGAGCCTCCTGCCTCAGCCTCCCAAGTGCTGGGATTACAGGTGTATGCTACCACGACCCGCTCAATCACTGTTTTTAAAGAAGAAAATATAAATGCTTGGGAACGGTGATGGAAAGTGTGATAGGACAAAATTATGGGAAATCCCCGAGTAGTCTTGTACCTCCCTCATGTTTTCCTCCTGTCCTACCTGGTCTTTCATTAGTCAGAGGCCTCTAAGCTGTCCTGTTGTCCCCCCCACCAGGGCATCAGTTACCTGGTGGTTAATCTTGAGAGTCAGCCCAACTGAATGGAGGGCTACCTAGAGAACTGGGAAAAGCGTACTTCCGGGTTTGCCCATAAACAGCTGGCCTGTGGGTCAATGAACTAAGTGGAGGGGGGACCTGTCCTGACGGTGGGTAGCACCTCCAGTAGGCAGAGGGCCCAGAGAAGGAAAAGGAAAGGCAGAAGGGGAGACAAGCTTGCACGCAGGCGCACTGCACCCTCCTCGCACTGGAGCTTTTCTCACTGCAGCCATTGTCCGCGAACTTCAGGCTCCAGATGCTCCAGCCTTCAAATATAGACCTTCACCAGCAGCTCTCTAGGGGGCTTCCCAGCTCTCAGCTCTGCACCGAGGCTGCAACGTCGTTGGTCCCTCTGCCCCCGTTGTTCTGAGGTATCTAGATTCTTGCAGTGAGCAACGCTGGGTTTCCCCCATTCTTCAGGTGTACATGGTAATTCAGACTCTTAAACGTGTAATAATAGATTCCCTCAGATAGTAGACATAGTGTATATAACTACATATACCAACCTTACTGATGCATCCACCTATTCCTCTGACCAGCTTCTGAGTAAGTTAATCTATGAAATGAGGCTGAGTCTTATTTTATATGTGTACATGTATGGGCATGTGTGTACATGTGCACACATGTGTGTTCTGTGTTAGGAGGCTATATGAGGTGTTCGGGAGAAGGGGAGAAAGAAAACATGGGTGTGCAGGCCAGTCTGACATTTGCCCCTTCCTTGGTTCATAGCTGTGCTCTTAGGAACATGGCTGACTTTCTCTTCAAGGTGAGACCAGGCGTGTTGTTCATTGGAAAGAAGCCACTTAGAAGTGCTCTGTGTTTTTTTGTTTTTTTGTTTTTTTTAATTTTTGAATGACTAAACTGCTCCTTTGCTTCTTGAGTTTGAAAGGAAGGGAGAGAGGTTCTGGTTCAATTTAATTTTGACCCAGGCTGATTTGATTTTCTGATTCTCCGGGTGGGCCAAATAGCTTCGGGGATTAAAGTGCCTGCTTAGGCAGAGGCAGCACCTGAGACTGAGGTCCATCCCCAGTGTGCTGTTTCAGCCCTGCCCCTGGGGGTGCGCTGAGACATGATTGAGACTGAGCCTGGTAGCGCACACCTGTGATCCCAACTCTTGGGAGACTGAACACAGGTGGATCACTACGAGTCCGATCTACGAAGTGAGACCTTGTAGACTCTGTACTAAAATATAGATAGATAGATAGATAGATAGATAGATAGATAGATAGATAGATAGATAGATAGAGATATTTTCTGATTCCCTAGAGGGAGTTGGTATGTGGTGACCTAGGAGGGTGACCTGTTCTCCTTCTGCGACCAAGTTACCAGGTGCTGCTGCCCTAGGCACACTGAAGCCAAGGGAAGCCATATTCTCCTCTCCCACTTTTGTTTTTCTGTTTGCCTTTGAGTACATCTTGTTCTTATTCTGCATAACAGCATTTCAAACCTCCGACTATTCCAATAATGTAAAAAAAAAATGTTAAAGTGCTCCCTGAAAATAAACAACAGGTGACAAACCATTTTTTTTTTTAAGACAAAATTTCAACATTAATGATTGTAGTGTCTCTAACAGACAGAGGGCTCTTACAGATCACCAAGTGTCGCAAAGGAAGAGGCGACAAAGGGTAAGAACTAGTGGTTCACGAAAGGAAAAATGCAGATTGCCAGTAAAACACAAATAGTGTAAGTTCTAGCCAAGAAGTGCCAAATGGGAACCGCAGTGCAATTTACATCTTTGTTCTATAAAATTCTTAAAGCTCTGAGCAATTAGGTTTATATAAAACTTCGGTTTGGGAGAAAGTGTGGAGCACCGCGTGCTGGTACACACTGCTAGCTGAAGTGTAAATTGCTATAACCACTCTGAAGATGGTTTGGCGGTATCTATCAGAAGTCTTCAAAAGGTCCAGTTGTGCAATGCCGGTGTTCCAACTCCCCACAGGAACGTGATTGTTATGTAATGCGGCATGTACTGATAAAAGTAAAATCTAACAAAAAGTTCATCATTTATTTAGTCCATAGCCCCACTGCTAGGAATGTCTTCTAAGAAAATAATTATGCGTCCAAGCACAAATATTGCTAGGAGAACAGTTAGTCACAGAATTGTTTATATAATCAAAAAATGTAAATATTAATTGAAATAGCAAGATGATTATGTTATACTATTAAATGAATAAAACCAATTACTACACAGCATTTGCTATATAATTCCATTTGTGTATATTCATGTGTAAAGTAGCCATATTTAATTCTAATTTTTATCTGAGGACTAGGATTCTGTGAATTTATATCTATATTTTTTATATCCTTTTGTTTAGCTATACTACACATTTTATAAATTTTGTTATAGCTTACCTGGTATTTTGTAATAACAACTGCTGCTCTATTAGAATATTAATTTTTGCTTAAATCATACTTGAGACAATTACCATTCCTTTACATTTTCTGACTTCCTGATCTGCGCCTCTAAGTGTTCTGAGAAGAACCCCTTGGATGTACTGTTGGATTCCGAATGCAGCCTGTCCCAAATACAGCGCTGTTGTCTTTACACACGCTTCCTGGAGTGTCCTATAGTCCAGAAGGAGGGTTTTCACTGCTTGCCGCGTCTCGGTCACAGCCTGGGTGAAGAGCAACACGCCTCCCCTGGGGCGCCCCTGCTGCATTTCCTCTCTATTCCTCCACCACCACCAGCGATGCGGTTCAGACCCTGAATGCCTCTGCCTGCTTGTCTTAACGGCGCGTACGCTCTTCCCGATACCCGTCTTGGCCTAGGGGCACCATTTTGTAGGAAAGTGATCTTTCCACCCCGCAGGGGTGATGGCGCAATGTTTTTCACTTTTCGGAATCCCTCAGTGGGTCCACATTGTGTCTGGGATAGAATCCAAGCTCTTTTGTCTGGCTTAACTGCTAAGATTATTTTTCAGCTACAGATAATACAAAAAACTTAGCTTCAGTGGCCTAAACAGATAGGATTTATCTCGCTCGCCCATATTCTTCCCAGATGTGTTTTGCATCCTTCCGTCTCAGCATTTGGATTGGAGAAATTAATGTTTCAGAAATTTAACTATATGTAAGCAACCCACTGAAGCTAGAATATAATACTTTATAATGAGGACAATATTGATATTAATAATAATTACCTTATTAATGACTTCAAATGGAGTTGTTTTAAAGGATAAATGAAACAGTCACTCATTTTAATTTAATAATTTGAATATTTAAGATGTTTCCTGCATTTACCCTTCTATTTCCTTTATCTTTTTTTTTTTTTTTTAATATTATGGCCTACTCAACCTGTTCTGTGGGTGGGGCTGGTGCAGCATGTGGTGCCAGGGATCAAACTGCAGTCCCTGCAGTTGCCTAAGCTTTCCTAAGCAGGCGCTTTAGACCGCTGAGCCATCTTGCTGGCCCAACCCTTCTATTTCCTTAAAAAAAAAAAAAAAATCACTCTCAGTGAGTTTGGCCCTGGTCATTGTACTCACGCCCACCAGTGAGAACACCTTCTTACTCTCCTGTCTTCTTGGTGGTACCAGGGATCGAACTCAGGACCTTGTGCTCCCCAGCCCTCCTCCTGTCTTCTTCTTATCATCTTACCTAACATAGTTCATATTTTATTTATTATCTGTTTCTCCTAGTGCAGTATAAACAAACCCTCAAGAACAGAGAGGTTTTTGTTTCTTTGGCAACTGCAGTATTTGCCACGTGAGGAATCATGCTTGCAAGCTGTCAGGTGCTCAGGAAAGGAGGAAGTGAGCATGGGTCAATAACTCAACAGTATAAAATGACATCCAGCCAGTGGCCTAATCCCAAAGCTGCCCCCTCTCTCTAGTTCCTAATCCTAAAATGCTGCTGGGATTCAGTGGATCCTTCCGGAGCTCTTTACACTGACACAGGGAAATATGAGCATGCAGTTACCGGCTGTCCTATTCCGTATGGAGGAAGCGCATCAAACATAGTTTTCTTACACTGGACAGTGTGTTACAGAGAGAGAAGAGTATACAGAGAACTTTGTTCTTCTAGAAAACAACATATTGTTTCCTCGTACAAATGGGCCATCCATAGCTTAATAGGCCCCTACAGATGGACAGTGGTTCAAATCTGCTAAAACAGCAACATATCAAGGTGCAGTAAGTAACCATGACGTACATGTTCAAGCACTTTTGCAGAATAAATTCTCAAAAGTAGAATTGCTGGATTCAGTAAATGTGAAGTATTAACATAATCAGTGTCAAGTTGCCATTTAAGAAGTTTTACCAATTTACTCTTTGAAAGATGCAAAGAAGCCCCCATAGCTGGATGTTCAAACTTTTGGAGTTTTGACAATATAACAGGCAAAAAAAGTAATACCTCACTGATTTAATTTATGTTTCTGTTGGTCAGGAGTCAGCAAACGTTTTCTATAAAAGTCTGGAGAATAAATATTTTCCGGTTTGTGGGCCAGCCTCTGCTATAACAATTGGACTCAGTGTTTTATCACAAAAACAGACACAGGCAATAGGCAGGACATGGCTGTGTTTCCATAAAACTTTTTTATGGAAAGAGGGAACTGGCCAGACTTGGTATGTGAACCATGGTGTGCAAATGCTTATTTTTCGTATGTTGGAAAGCTCGTTTTCTTGCTATGAGCTGTTTATATCTTTATCTATTTACTTTATTGTCAGTTTTTTTCATGATCTTCTTTCTGAGTGTTCTTCATTCTGAGTGTTCTTCATATATTGGGCCTTTGTGGCTCTTAGTATAACTTCTTTAATTTTGCTTCCAGTAATTTTATCAATGCAGAATTTTTTGGCAATCACTTAAATATGTATTTTGCCATTTAACCAATATTCCCTGACATGTGAAACTGCAAGTCTTACAAACCATGCTGACTACTGGTCTACAGTAATTGGCTAGAATTCAAATCACTTCTTCCTTGAGCCTGACATGAAGTTATCTCAGCAGTGAGGGGACGTAGCCCTCCATAACTCAACAGATGCCACTAGAGCATGCGAGAAAACAGTTTTCTACTTTTTTGTTTCCCTTTTACCCTGTGAGTCCTGTGCACACTGAGGACCTCTGTGTCCACTGGCCCGAAGCGTTGTCCAAAGCATCAGAGACTTACAGTAAGATTGGTGCACCAAAGTAACCTTTTCCTGAACTGGAATTTGTGAAGATTTTTTCATGGCTGGAATACTTCATGTTAGAAACAGTTTGGTGAAAGTAGAACTCTCATACATGACCAATGGAAAGAAAATCAATGTGGTACTGTTGAAAGACTGCTTGGCACTGAATGTCAAGAGTCATAATGTGTATCCTGTTTGACAGGGAGATTCCTGTCTTGAGAAGCCACTGAAAGGCAATAAACAACAAATAGACAAAAAAGAAAAGTAGCAATTCGCATGAAAATGTTCCTTCCTAGCTTCCTTGAGTCTCAAAGTGTGTTAATGAGCTTTCCAGTGCGGTGGCAAAATATGCAGTGAAAATATGCAATGAACTGAGAAAGTGGAAAGTGGAAAGGTTCACAGCTTTAAAATGTTCAATTTAGGGTTGTTTGTCCCTGTTTTGGACTTGTAGCAGCAGCGTGAAAAATGGCTGGAGCACGTGGCAAAGGCTCACTTCATTGTGGCTTGGAAGCAAAAGAGCGACTGGTCTGAGAGTCCCACAGCCCCTTCCACCGTGTGTGCTCACTGAGGTAACGTGCTTCCACTAGGCTCCACCTCTTCAAGGTGCCACCACCTCCCCAAAGGGCTGCAGACCGGAGCCTCTGGGGAACATTTGTGTAAACTACAGCACAGGAGAGCTATAAAACCACAGGACTTCCCACTGCAGGGAGAAATGTGAGTGGAGTAGGGCGCAGACTAGGGAATTGGAAGCTTTCTTGTGCGGTGCTTGTTGCTTAGGAGGTGGAGAAGAGAAGAGGAAAGGGGTGAAATCTGGAAGTAGAGCTGGCCTGGTCAAGATGGACGTTCTGTAGTTCTTCTCCCTGAGGAAAACACAGGCTAGAATGGAAGGAGGGACGGATCCTCCAACTTTACAGAGAGAAGTGTTTTGGGGAGTTTTCCTATTCCTGTGTGAGTGGGTATGAGGCCTTATGAACTCGGAGAAGGGATTACGTTGACGAGCACTCTGATTCTGCCAAGCCCCAGCATTGTCCTTCACGCCCATTTAAAAACTTCTTGGAACAGAAGCCTGGGGGTAAGCGAAAGCCCAAGACGGGAAAACGTTACCTTTGTCTGGCTATCTGCTGACCGGGGCTGGACGGGTTGGTGCTACTTCCTTCTGAAAAGCCTGTGGGGTGTAATCAACCTTCAGGGGTACAAATGAGAAATTAGCCTCATGACCTCCACAGAGGACTTCTTCCTGCCTATGAAAACAATGACCTTGCAGGAAACAAGATATAGCAATACATTTATTTTTATTTATTAAGGAAAAATGAATGACAGTAGCCCTCCCCACTCTGCTTCCTGGGTAATTAACAGCTGGCTGGATCTGGTCAAGTCCAGGGTGGATCACTGGCCAGGAGGAAGTGACCTGGAGCAGGAGGTATCAAAGGAGAGAAAACACAACCGCTTTGGCCCCCCCAGTTCTGATTTCAGCAGAAAAATGATGAAGAAGCTTGATATAGACAATATTAGCTATGACAATCTGCCAGGAGGCTCCAGCGTCATATCCAGTAAAGCTCAGTAAACTTCCTTATCCTGTCTGGTTGGCTCACGAGACTTCTCTAAGATTATGTCTTGGATGGCTACGTAAAGGCGCAAATGCTCTGAACTGAGAGCCAGGATGGGGTCAACGAGTAAAGCTGGGATGAGCATAACAGTTTCCACAACAGAGTTCAGAACTTTTCTCTTCCAAGTTAGGCCTATACAGTAAGTGAGGTGAGGCGGGGCTGGAAACATTCGGATGACGTGTTTTACTACCTGTATTATCAAACAGTTTTCCATCGTGGTGAAAATGTGGACATGTCTCAATCCAGCCTCATCGTTTAAACATAAATAACTATTTATTTGCTCTCTGGAATTGTTAAGCTATTTGACTAGCACAGAGTATTATCTTAAGTCTGGGCAAAGATTCAATAAATCAAAGTCTCTCTATCTATCTATCTATCTGTCTATCTATCTGTGTGTCTGTCTGTCTGTGTGTCTGTCTGTCTGTCTGTCTGTCTGTCTGTCTGTCTATCTATCTACCTTCTCAGGTCCCAGTGTTGAGGAGAGTAGACCTGTAGAGATTCCTCTTGTGGTGGGCTTGGTAAGTGTAGTTACTTTTCTTGTTGCTGAGACAAAATACTTAAGACACCAAAAGCTAAAAGGAGAAAAGATTTATTTAGCTAGTAGTGTATAGAGGTTCTGGTTCATAGTTGGCTGGCTCCAAAGCAGAATGGCATGGCAGAGGGATGTCACAGAGGAGAAATAGTTCATGGAGGGCAAAAGGTAGCAAAGCAAGCAAGGGACCTTAGCCGATTCCTTTCTGCCCCTTTTATATTCACTCTGAGCTATTGGGATTAGGCTGGTGCCACACTGATCAGTGAACTGACTCTGTATTCACACCTCTCCAATCTCAGCATCACACACTCTAGATCTAGCACCTCTGAAAAAGCCCCCTTCCCAGTGATTATATGGGGCTTCAGGGAAAACATCTGGACACAGCCATAATGGTAAATAAAGGAGCTGCCCAGACTTTTCTGTATTGTCTGTTTGGGATTATTTATAGGTTTTATTTAAATTTTACTTCATTGGAGTGAAAATGGGCTAATGCTGAAAACCGTCATGGTCCCAAAACACTCGGAGGGAGAGTAATCAAGTCTCTAAGAAATATGAAATTATGGTGCCCCAAACTTACGCTATAGCAGAAACAAGGCCTTGTGGGGTGCCTTGTGGACACCTGAGCTCTCAGGAAGTCTTACACAGGCAGCCTATCCCAAGCGTATTTCTAACTTGTCAGTGTAGATTGGTTGAATTATGTTATTCTAATGGTAAGCATTTATAAAAGAGAGGTTGGTTTGTTGCATAAGCTGGACCTTACAGTTTAACCGACCACTTTGATCCTCTTCTTCCCACTAAGAATCCAAGTAGATTAACTCTTGACTGGGGAATTTTATTCCTTGAGTTTAGAGACTGAAAGCTAAAGGACAAGAATTGGATCTTCCACAGGAAGTGTACACAGAATGCCAAGCGTGGTGCTCTCTGCCTGCTCACCCGTAAGTCCTCCTCTTGGAGAGTCCTCTCTGCTGCCCATGTCCAGCTTGTTGGGGGTATGTCTCCTTCAAGCATGCTGTATCAGAAGTGGGCCTGTCTGGCTCAGGTGAACTGCATTCTGACCTAGAAAAGTTGTGGTTTCATTAAAGTTGGACGAATTTCTTCAGCTTAATAAGGAAGGCAAAGCCTGCCAGTCCCAGTGATACAATTATGGGGTGCAGGGTGTGTGTATGTGTGTGTCTGTCTGTCTGTCTGTCTGTCTAGGGTCTACTGAGCAGCACAAACTTATCTCTAGTTCATATACTCAAAAACATACCTCCTAAGTCAAAGCCCACTCAGGATAATCTTAAATAATTTTTTTCCTCTGGCAGAATATTCACAATAACTTTCTGTAGAGAAATTTTTTGATATTCATAATGAAGTGGTCATTAGTAGAATCTAAGAAAACTTGTTTAGCATGTCTCAAACTGTCAAAAGGGAAAAATCAAACATTTGTGAAGTTCAGCGCACATCATTTGAAGCAGCATTAAGCTAACGTAAGAGAGGATGGCTCAGTTTTATCAAAGGTTAATTATCCAGTGGAAAAATTCCAGAGGCTTCACTGGCAGTTCCAACAGAACACTCAGGTACAAACATGAAGAGGAAATACTTGTGAGTTGAGAATGAATTCTGAGGCTTTTAGCCCATCTTGAGTAAAAAGTCTTGTGAAGGAGTTTGGGATATGATTAAGGAGGGAGATCAAAACCAGGTTTTTGAGGTCCTTGACATTCCTCTTCTTTATTTAAAAAAATATGTCCAATAATGGAAGTCATAATTTAAAATGTTGCACTGATAGCCATGAAAAATGAAGTGGGAGTAAAAAGCCTGGAATCCAATTGTCAAGCCCAGCAGTTGCAGGGATTGCCCAAGAATGGGGAAGTCGCAGTGAGAAGCAAGTGGAAGGTAAAGAGGAATGAGTGAATTAATGAATTCAGTAGATAGAATGAGGCAGATGAATTCAGTAGATGACCCTGGTTCTAGGGCTTAGGTAATTGGTAGCTGGAAGGGAAGCCTCAGACAGAAAAGGAACCGTGGAGAGAGAAGGAAAGAGGGAGGAATCAAGGGAGAAAACTAGATAGATTGGGGAAAAGAAGGTGCATTCAATAGGAGATACAGGCTACATGTGGTTGGAAGTTAACAGGGGAACATTAAACTGTATAGGAGATATGTCTCTTGAAGAGGTGACCCCTTAGTTTATGCATTGGTGGCTAACTACAACTTCTTGTAAACATGAGGCATGATTCACTGAAAATCCTATTGCTAGTTTTGAGTTTTCATAGATGTAGTTGCTGAGTAAGTTTGTTCACAGAAATACATAAAGAAGAAAGAGCTTTGTTATAATGAGGTCACTCAAATCTTGGAGTTAAATTTGTATTCTGTGACAAAATCAGAGTGATCTGTCATCCTACATTATTTTTAATGATTTGTCAGATGGTGTTATGGTTTGTGTCTAATTGTCTGCCCAAAGCCTCACGCAGTTACTGGGGCAGCCTTCTAGATTTGTGATGCATGATCCAGTGCAGAAATATGGGCATGCCCACCCTGGGGTGGGTAATCTGGGTACAGTATAAGGAAGGGGATAGAGGCTTGTTAGCTGCTACTGCCATGCTCCTCTCTTTACTATTTGCCATTTCCCACTGTCGTGAATAGCTGCCCTCCGCCATGTGTACTCTGCCTTGGAGCCAGCTAAATATGGACTGAAACCTCCATTAAGTGTGAGCTAAATAAACCTTTCCTTCCTTCATTTTGGGTGTCAAGTATTTTGTCCCAGCAATGAAAGAAAAGTAACTGAGACAGATAACAATGGGAATAGGCTTCTCTTTTTCTGTTTAACTAGAAACCAAGAATTAGAAACAGGGGCCAGTCAGATAGCTCAGGGGATTAAAGTGCCTGCTTAGGCAGATGCAGGGACCAGGGTTTGATCTCCACCTGCTGTGCCGGCCCTGCCCCCAGGGCATGCTGAGATAGTGACTGAGACTGGGCATGGTGGTGCATACCTGTAATCCCAGCACTTGGGAGGCTGAAAACAGGAGGATCACTGAGTCCAGTCTGCGTAGTGAGACTGTATAGAGCCTGTACCAAATGCATAAAAAAAAAAAGAATTAGAAACACACTTGGAAAAGAGTATATTTCCCAGCCATTAGACGCAAAGTTTGTCTTCTAACATTGACATTAATAATTTGATTTACTTCGTTTGGTGACTAGTTTTGCACCTAGGCACAGACCACTGAGTTAGGGGTCAAGATGTGGGAGGCAGCCAGCATTTTGTAGACACAGGACAAGAACCTGTGGGGAGGTGGAACAGGGGAAGCACTAGAGCTGGGGTATGAGGCAGAAAATAATGAGCAGGGATTGGGCTTCATAAGTGGGCAGAGTTGTTTTTGTTTGCCTGGTCCTTTCTAATTGCCATATGATCTAGGGAAGTTATCATGCCTTGTCTTATCCCTGAGTTTATTTCATTGAAGATAACTAAAAAGGAAGAAAAGAGAAAGTGAGGAAGGCAAAAAAGAGAAGAAAAAGAAAAGGGAATTATTTTTTAGCTTGGCTCTGGTTATATAATGGAGTTAATGAAATAATTCTATGCTATCAATAAACAAATGATCAAATCAACTTCAGTAGGCATATACCATAATAGTACTATCCAATATTTTTTTAAAAAAACTTGTGTACATGATGCAGTAATGGAAAAATGCTATTGACCTAAATACACAGATCTGAAAATTTCTCTAAGAAATATTTTTTCAAGTTGAGTCTTTTTTCCTGGTTTTTGTTTCCTACAAGTATATGTTCGTTGTGCATACCAGTAATCATTACATTTCTCATGAGGAGTTGGCACACGTCTGTACAGATCTTAATTCTGTTTTTCAATCCCTCATATAGAATATGGAAAGTTAATTTGCTGACGTCTGTCTTGAACCTGTTAGCTTGACGATGCCTTGTGACTCAGATCACAACGTGTAGTCTGTTCCCACTCATTGCTGAGAAGGGACAACAACTCACCCAAACCTCCGTTCTTCGGAGTGCATCATACCCGGTCACCACGGGGCTCACTAAGCACATTGCTCATCAAGAGAGTAATTATATTCTTTTTCCCCAAGGAAGAGCTCAGCTTCTTCCTCCTCTTTCACTTGACTCTATGAGCTCATTCCTAAATGCCCACACTGGCTATAGCTGTGCAGTTGGCTGTGTAAGTTATCTGTTGCTATGTACAAACTAGGGGCTTAAACACAACATACATTTATGTCTCAGTTACCGTGATTCAGAAATCTGAGTGCTGCATTCTCTGGTTCAAGGTCTCCTACCAGGCTGCAGCAAGGCCAGAGACCAAGGGCTGATTCTCTTGCAAGCTCATCCACGTGGCTGCTTGCGTCATGCAGGTCCTTGAAGTTGGCTAGAGGCCGCTCTTGCATCCTTGATACTTTTTGATACTTGAGGCTCTCTGGATGCCTGCTCTCATGGCTGCTGGCTTTCTCAGTTAGAGAGTCAGAAAAGCCAGGGAGCTTGCACAAGATGAAGCCACAGACTTCCACAGCCTCATCTTGAATCACCTGCTGCTTTTATCACATTCTGTTTCATCTAAGTAAGTCCCCAGGGCCAGCCTTTAAGGGATGCTGGTTGCTGGAGGCTGCAGACACCAGGAGATGGGTCGTCCCAGCAGCTGCCTGTCATGGTGATTAAAAAGAAATTCATGCCATTGCCTGAGTAAACTCATAAGCAGGAAACACTGGTGTGGATACAGAGTCTTTTAAGACTCTTTAACTGTAAAGCAAAACGACACCAAAGCAGAAGTGCTTTGCACACAGTCGGTGCAGAGAATTAGAATTTTCCTGTCTTCTATCTTTTCATTTGAAAATAACTGCAAAGCTAAAACCGAAAAAGAAAACAACCTCATGTCATTATTCGTCAGTAATGGTACTTAGAAATTTGTCACCCAAGAGGGCAACATTAGTACTCATCGAAGCTTGGGGTCTGATAAGAGATGTGGACAGTGCTTCCTATTTGGTGTGCCTGTGAAGTTGTGCTCTCTCAAATGATTTTTTCTTCCCCCTCCTTCTCCGCCCCCCTCCCTCCCCTTTCTACCCGGTCCTTCCCCTTCCCCCTTCCTCTCCCCTTTCCGCTTCCAGAAAACCCTGAGCGAGCAGCTCTGTACTTCGTCTCGGGCGTGTGCATCGGACTGGTCGTGACCCTGGCTGCTCTGGTGATGCGGATTTCTTGCCACACAGATTGCAGGCGGGGTCCCCGCAGGAAGTCCCTGCAGGAAGGTGAGAACAGCAGTGACAGCAGCGACAGTGAAGAGGACAGCTCGGACACCACGTCGGACAGGTCGGTGCGGAGACACCGCCGCTTTGAGAGGACTTTGAACAAGAATGTGTTCGCGTCGGCGGAGGAGCTCGAGCGAGCCCAGCGGCTGGAGGAGCGAGAACGCATCATCAGAGAGATCTGGATGAATGGGCAGCCCGAGGTGCCCGGCACCCGCAGTCTGAACCGCTACTACTAGGGGCGCAGGTGCACCCCCCTTTCCCCGCACCCCTGGAAGCAGTCTGGAAAGGGGAGAGTCTGCAGGGGTGGTGGGGACAAGGAGCTGAAACCAGCTCTGCTAATTTGTGGCGGCCGAGAGAAGCGAGACTCGTAAGCTTTCTATCCAGCACTGATTTCTCTTTTTGACTTTTATCCGTGGAGTAGAAGAAAAACCAAGTCGGTTCATCAACCTTTCCAGGGCTTGGAATGGTGCTGAAACCTGGTCTCCAAAACTGGATGGAGATTTGAGAAACGGGACTATGCTTTCTCCATTTCTGAGGATCTCAGAAGTTTCTGCAGACTTCATTGCTATGTGTTATTCCTTTACAAAAGGAAAGATTCTCATAGTATGAGAGCTGGAGATGTCAGGTTGACCTTGACCCAGGACATGCAATTTTCTAAGTGACTCCTGCTGTGGAGGTGATTCTGATCTAGATAGCATGATCCATGCTTATTATTTAAGGATAATTTTTTTTTTAAAATTTGTGTTGCAATGGCAACCTTTCCATTTTAACTGGCACCTCAGGGATTAAAATCCTATTTTTTAGTAGAGTCCCCATCTCATTCATGAAAATGAATGGAATTATTATATTATGGGAGATGTGTCAGTGGATTAGAAAAATGTCAATAATCTCAGAGGATGAAGGGTTTTT